>JAVFBW010193879.1:0-19685 GCA_034783835.1 Mopalia ciliata
CTTAGTCATGACCATTTATTGGTGATGGGGTTGTCACCACTTTTTGGTGACACTTATCACCAATTTTCTGGCTGTGTAATATAAATTTTAAAGATGTCAAGCCCATCGTTCTAAATTCAGTTTTATTCTTTGACAGGGTGATAGGTCTTGGAAGTCCACAAGGACTGGGTTGTTCTTGCATGATGTTGTATAGGTCACGGTCGCTTCACACAGAGATTCCTTTATGATCAAATTAAGACCAAACCAAAGTGTCGAATTTGTTACTGGGTATCTATCAAACACCTATTGGTTGAGTCTAAGGAGTTTGCCACAGTTGGGCGACAGTTCTATAGTCACCTCTATTAAGGACTTATTCGACAATATGTCTCTAGATGCTGTTATGTAATGTCTTAAACGGATCGGTGTGTACCATACGATTTGATTTTTTAAATGAAATAATTGGAATTGACAGTTTTGACTATAATATTTGCAATCGTGCGATCTAAATTGAATGTGTGTTTGTTTGATTGGTGTTTAATGGCGTAATCAATGTTACATGTAGTTAGCTGATATGGCGGTGGAAATTTTATTTTACACCGTTCTTTGCTTAAATATGCAGGAACCTGTGAGGAAATCTAGTAAAAACCAACACCGCCACTACCTGAGCCACATCGTATGACTCAATCATATAATTGATGGTCGACCGACGGACTTGAGCCGGTAAGCAGTAGGCGGGCAAGCTAGCCACTTAATCACTGCCACGGGATAGACTCAAAAAAGATACATTTAATGTATTAACTTATTTGGATTTTTGACACTAGTTCAATTTCCTATTAGTTGGTAAAAATAAATAAATAAATTGACGATGTACAGGTAGCTGAAATACCTCTGAATGTGGCTTATAAGACAATAACCAATCAGTCAATCATTTATCCTAAATAGAAAATACAAAGCACAAATATAATGTTATTTTGTGTCCATGGCAATATTGTAGAAAGCGAAATAAACATGTAATAGAAAACTGGCCGACCCTTGGATCCATGGAGAGTGTAAGCATCATATTTGATCTCTAAAGAGCCCATTGCGTTATACATACACAAAAATTCCAGATGTCGGTATTTCCATAATGTCGTCTCGTCCCGCAGTTGTGTTGATTTTTTTATACAGTCGTAACTATATTTAAACAGACAAGGTCAATCAATAGCTTCATTGGAAATTATTTCCGATATTCCTGTCAAAATCGATGAATTAGCATCGCCGATGACACTATCCTAATCAACGTCTCCTTTAATTTGAAATTACCGGATATACATACATGTACATGGTTTAAGTCACAAATTAAACCATATACACCATTTACCCTACGTTCTGATGTAAAAGCGTAAATGAATACACAAGCAGACACGCAAGTCAGGAATTAGAAGGTATTGCAGATATTTATCAAATCAAACCCAGTGTGACTGTTCTATGTAACAAGACGTCGCATGTGTTGAGGTTTGGCATATGTCTGCCTACAGGTGGAGCCCTAGTAGGCTACACGTGATGCCACCTGTAGGGGAAGTCAAAATCTTGGTTTCTGTATACTAACTTGACAACTTCTGGTGAGATTCAAATCAAACTTAGTAAGAGTGTACTATGTGACAAGACGGCAGTTGGGGTGGATTTTGGTGTGTGTCGACCTACAAGTGGAGCCACCTGTTGGTAAAGTCTGAAGTTGGTCTTTGGATGTTAACTGTACAACTTCTTGTGGGATTCGAATCAAACTTTACATGATTGTTCTTTTTGGCGCATGTCGACCTACAGGCGTGCCACCCGGTGGCAAAGTCTAAATTTGGTTTCTGTAGGTAAACTTGAAAACTTCACGTTGAATTCTAATCAAACTATATATGAGTGTTTGGAGTGAAGACGTCGCTTGGGATTATTTTGGTTTATGTCGGCCTACATGTAGCGCCGTACAGGGGGCGCCACCTGGTGGCAAATTCTTTATTTCGTTTCTGTATGCTCACTTGAAAACTGATCAGCTTTCACACGTTTAAATTCCGCACTATATTTAAATACCTACGTGTCGAATCAACGCTTGAATTCAACTATAATTTTATCAGAAAGATTGTCTGGTGATAATCCAAAACTCTCGTCTCAGTCTTAATCCACGTCTGCGTATCTTCACTAATTATATTTATTCTATGTGTCGTAGTTTTGTGAATGGGTCTAACTTGGGGGTGTCGGGAGACTAAGTAATCGATTGGAAAACACAAAAACGGACAGATTCAAAGCTGAGAACCCTTCATCTTTTTACCAGTTGCTTCTTGGTAAAAATTACATGATAAAAAATGGTTATGCGGTCCTGAAGCGATAAATAACCAAGGTTGGCGTCATAACGTGAAGGCCTACATGGTCTGCCCATTCGAAGGATCAAACGTGAAGGTCTACAGTGTCTGTAATTCGGTCAGTACTTCGAAGTCTTACAGCCCCGTGAGGGACCGGGTGGGCCATGGCCCTGCAGAATAGTCCCTCGGCTTCCTCGGTCGATCGAAAGAGGCGAGAAAAGAGGTTGCTTTCTATTGCCCTGGTGTTCCCAGAGCTAAAGGGTATAAACAGGAAGCAGATTTGTTTGTGATGTTCTTTATTTGTGTCCGTCGTCATATAAGTGAAATACCCTTGAGTACCACGTTAAACACCCATCAAACAAATCGAAGTCTTACAGGGTCTGTCCTTTTTACGTTCGTTCAGAGGGCCAATAAGGCAATATTTTGTGTGGTATAAATGTGGTAACTGCATAACTATTCTAGGTAGTGAATATTTTTTGTGTCTTTTAGAAAGTTAAGATTAAAAGTGTTTTCGTTATTTGGGATAACAGTGTCTTATTTTGAACAGATGCCATCTGCAGATTGAAACCTGTCTGGGGATGGGTTCGATTTCCGGACGTGTTTCAATCTGCGAAATTTTCTGAACTAGAATCTGTTCAAACTAAGAAAGCGTTATCCCAAATAACGAAAATACTGTATTTAGATATGTTTACCCTTTGTGCCGTGTTAAACATACGTTTTTTTCTTTATTTTGAAATGTCGAGCATTATTTAGAATCGAGCCATGAATTGTTCCGTTGCTGATTATCTATACTGGCTTTACTTTACGCTGACTGTCCTGTCATTGCATCCACTTTCTCAAATGATTGAAACTCTCCATGCACAACGAAAAGCGTTTTTTTTTTGTAGTTAGCGCCCCAACGAATTGTTTACAGTTCATAAAACAATACCAATTCAAATATGCCGGCATAACCTTCTGCTATATCAACTTTATCTTTGTGAGTTATTAACTTGGACTACATGTACTCCTTTCAGATAGAGATAGTAGGTAAAGTTACAATAGAAATAGTAATACCATGCTACTTAATTAATCTGTGACCTGTGGCGTAACCTCAGATGCCTTTGACAAGTAAGGCTTGGCAAAAAAGTAACGTCTTGTTAGTTGCATTGTTAGTTAAATAACCACAAGGTGGCCAATGGAACCAACCACAAAATGATACATGTTTAACCTTCTGAGTTTATCACTCGGAAAAGCCATAATTCGGTGGTGTGAATTAATCCAAGAAGGTCTTGAAAACGAGACGGGAAGCCACCTGCAAAATTGTTTGAACTATAATCAGATCAAAGTAAGATTGTATGATTGACTGGGGTTTAACGCCGTATTTAAGGTTATTTCACTCACAAGACGGCGTGCCTGCCTAATTCGAGTAAAAACTTCCATCTAAGAAAGTGTTACCACAAAATAACGACAATATTGGTAAGGAGTTGTAAGCAAAGTCTGTTAAAGCAATAAGCTACTTATAACATTATGTAACACTGGTAGAATACATCATAACTCGATAATTTACAAAACAAACTAATATATTGTATCCCATCTTTTGATGCATGGGTCAGCATTTGTAAGGCGAGGCTTCCACATTATTATTACAGGAAAGGAAGAGAGGTCGTGGCTTAGTGGTAGCGAGTGCGCTCTCTAAACTGAACCTGCTTCGATTTACGGTTCACCGGATCGAGTCCGCCTGTCCACCATCGGATATATGAGCGAGTCACATGTTGTGGCTCCGGCAATTTACGAGGTTTCCTTCCGGTTTCCCACGGTAATAAGGCTGGGTACGGTGTGAAGTGGACAATCCGTCGCCATATAAGTGAAATACCCTTGAGTACGACTTACGACAACACCAATCAAACAAATCTTTTCCGTCTTGCTTCGGGAAGACGATTGTATCTATGCTTAGTATTTATAAACTGTTGTTTACAAAAAGTAAAAGGATCATGTTGATTATAGTGTGTCACTCGCTCGTGTTCTGCCAGCAAGAAAGCTAAACTTTAAACGCTGTCTTCTTTTATCCGATCGAACTTGTCATTCAAACACACACTCTCTGACTGGTGCTAAAAGGATTGACTTCACGACCGAAATTGGATAACTGTTTCGACCTGTCAACTGAAAGATCTTTTAAAAGACGTTAAGGGCTTTGCGGTTGTGCTCAAACGTCAACTTCTTGAAAACCACTTTAAGGTAGCAAAGGAATATTTTTGTTCCTCAATGATGGTCCGACAAATTCGGTTGGACTCCAAATTACTTAGGCCAAGATATACACTGGCTGCAATCATATCGAAAGAGAGAAGTGCACATCTCAATATCTTTACCGAACCGCTGGTTTGATTTTGAGAAAAAATATAATTGAAATGTTATGCGAGCCATAATAAATACGTGGACATCAAATATATACCCAACGAAATGCTTGGATGTTAAAAGACTACAAATATGTGAACTTGATGAAGTATTTATACTCATAATAAAGTTTTGGAATGTTTGGTGGGTGTATTTTGTCAAAATTGGACACCGAAGAAATTATTTTATCTGGTTGCATAGCTATTGAACTGTTAAGTGGCGCCTCCTTTTTTTAAAATAAATTTTATTCATAACAATTTATATTAGTTCCTCTGTGGAATATGACATTTCTTTAAGATTAGAAATGCAAGTTTTCTGTATAGGAGAAAGCCCTAGGCGATTGTTTGTTTGATTGGTGTTTAACGTCGTACTCAAGGGTATTTCACTTATATGATGACGGACACAAATAGAGAACACCACAAACAAATCTGCTTCCCGTTACTCTTTAGATCTGCGAACACCAGGGCAACAGACAGCAGCCTCTTTTCTCGCCTCTTATGATCGACTGAGGAAGCCGAGGGAGTATTCTGCAGAGCCATGGCCCACCCGCTCGCTCACGGGGCCGCACTTGGCGAAGCTGAGGCGATTCTGTTTTAAGAATGGACAGTTACGAGGGCTTTCTCCGACTTAAACGATAGTCCCTACTAAAGTTATGTCCTGTAGATTTTTAACATTACATGATCTTACTTGTTTCCGTTTTTTTTGGTGTATTGTAACATGCAGGTTTCCTAAGGTTTCTTTCTTGTTGGAAAATAATATAGGGTAACCGTACAAAAATAATGTACACTTAAACAATGGTGTGACGTCAAAACTATCGTTTAATATGATTTAAAATGCGCTATTGATTAATTTCCTTTACAAACAATATCCTTCCTTTCAATTTCTAACACTGTACAACCAACCATGCGCTACCACAATTTGACAAGAATTCTCATCTATGTTGATGCTTTACATTGTCACCTTCTCGTAGAGGTAATCAAAATACACGGTGTATCGCAGACATGAGTTTATAGATAAACACGGTTTTAAGTTGTTCAACACAAAGATTGACTCTTTTAACATACTGATTTGTAGAGAATTGGATGTCCCCATGAAAATGTAACGACATGTATTGTAATATATGCTGAATTGATCTGTAACGAACTATTTTACAATCTTCGAATTTTTGTTTATATTGATGTTGTAGATTACAGAATGAATGCAAATCGAATGAGATAGGCTGTGTATTCAAGGAACCCAAACTTATATTCTGGCCTGTATAATGCCTTTGGCATTTAGAAGTGTTCTTCCATGTCTATCCAACTCGTTACCAATAGCACACCCGGGATATTAAAGCGTTGTTACTACAGGTGAGTTTATGTTGAGTTCATCACAGTGATGATCCTGACGCTCTTCGTTGCCAATATTGGAAATCCTTTACTCCCTGTTAAGTGTTTAAAGTTCATTACCACTAAGTTAGCAAGACACTGTTATTCCACTTTTTGAAAACGCCCCTGGGAAATTTACTCCACCAGATAATCTATTTGTTTGAACATTCTGTTAATACTAACTATTTCATTTAAAGATTTGGTTCATTTTTCGAATACAATTGGTTGTGATTTCACTAAGCAAACAGAAACAAACTTGAATTCGACAACTTTTCTTTTAAATAAACTGGAATTGTCATTCTGAAGGAATTAAAATATGAAGAGTTTTTTTAAATATTTTCTGAAACACGGTTACTAAATAAGAAAATATGTGATTTATTATTCACTTATCACCTAAGTTTTCCACGTTGTTAACATTTAAATGTAGATAAAAATCAATCTACGCTATACATGGCAAAAAAAAAAAAAAAATAAAAAAAAAAAAAAAAAACACACTCAGTTCAAATGTGCTAGTTAGCAAGTAAAAAATTGTGCAAGAATAACGTCAGACACACTTTAAAAGTATTTATTATAATGGGATATGATATACAACTCCGATCTAATCTAATATATACGATCTAATTTCAATAATTTTCAAAAATAATTGTTAGCCTATATTCGAAGATCATATATTGGATCGATTGTTTGTAGCACTCACTCAGTAAATCGGAATCTATCGATAGTTTCTCGGTATTTTCAACATAAACTCGAGAATTACAAGACTAACTGGGGTAGTTAATGATTGATTGCGGCCTGGTGATAATATACCATCGTCTTCTGGTACCACGAAAATGACAGTCCTTACCAAGAAAAGAGAATATCAAGCAAAAGAACAATAGCACTTAGATTTATCGCTAGCTTGATTAGCTCATCACAAACGCGAGGTAAACTGACAGACAGCATATGATGTACATAAAATAATACTGATCACTCGTTAGAAAAGATATATCACCTGATATATTATACCATTGCAGTTATTAAGTCAGTCTCACGCAATGTCAAACGTCTGGTAACCGAATTATACGCTACATCAAAGTGAGAGAGCACGGAAATTGTGTTTGAGAAAAGTTCCAAAAAAATTCCGAAGATATTCTTTCGGCTCTGATTTCTCGAGACAAATTCGTTGGCAATTAATTTGTTCATTGACAAAAAGTTCCAGAAACCTGCGAAACCGTGTCCAATAGCTAACCGCTTCAGAATGTACATACAACATCAGTGTGTACATAAGGTCAAAACTTAAGAAAAATAAATTTATTGCACACAACAAATCCGGTCGTTTTAAAGCTATTTCGTCATATTAGAAATATGTCTTACTTAATTTTGCCCCTGGACCCTGCTTGAAATCCCCCCCCCCCCCCGCGCCAAATACAAACAAAATTAACATGTCCGGAATATTTGGTTCATGTTTACAAATGCGTTACATTCACAGACAAAATAATAAAAAATTTATGGTATCCGATAGGATTTTATCAATATCCTTATGATCCTATATGATTTCTAAAATCCTATATGATCCGACAGGATTCTTCTGTAAAGGTTTGCTATAAGGCTAACATTATATCTTTCGTCCTTCAGCATAGCACATCATGTTAATTTCTATGTGTAATGGTAAATGGCTAGTTTGGGAATACATCATTAATTATGTGTACAAAATACACCAGAATAGACCGGGTAGGTCTGAGTTTTCATTTTCTGTAAATATTTTTGTTGACACCTCCGACATTTAGATATGTGCTATATTATTGATTCCATAATCCACTAATAACTTTTTCAAATAAATCTCCCTTGGATCGAAGGCGTTTAATGGAAAATATTCTAACACGAATCGTTCTGCTGACGTAGTCCATGAAACTATATTCTCTTTGTACTCGGTTATTTGCTTTGGTCACTAAGAATCTATCTTATAAAATACAAAGTAAGCTAAAGGTAGAAGTTTATACCAGGATCTATGTACTTCAAGAAATGACGCAGGCTAATCTGCAATATGCGTAAACATTACCATTGAAAAGGAAACCTAGACACATCTTGACATTTCAAATCTTGGACTAGTGGTCTAAACAGGAAAGCTCAACAAAGACATATTTGCTGTCCTTTCTCACAGACTAATCTTGTGCTATTTGATGTAGACGCAAGGCGGCAGTTTGTTAAATTCTTTTGAATGCTCAACGTTGTCTTTTTGAACATCAAAGATTCAAACCGAAAATCTCAAGACACAAAGCCTTTCAAACTATCGAAGCTGAAGGCAAGTCAGAAAAGAAAATAATGTAAGGTGTATATATCTACAAAAATTTTGGAACCATTAAAAGCCTGTAAACACAACTAGAAATCACAGGAAGTTGATCTTGCTGGGCCAGTTACTACTTAATACTTGTAATTTTTTGTAACTTTTTTTTTTTACCATAATAATGTTCATAGTTGGCAACATTTGTCGTAAAAATGCGACTGTTAAGGAGAGTAACATTATCTCCGGTACTGTGGATCATCTTGTTTGCTTAGTCTGTTTGAATGGGTTTTAACGCCGTATTACATGTTATTACTTGTTTGCTAAACTTATTTGGTCTTTTGTAGTGCCTGCTGATTACGAAAAAGACTAAAATGGATATTTAATAAAACCATGAAAAGAAGCCCCTTATGAAGCATTCTAAATATATACAAGAATCAGTGTAAAGTATCAAGAGAAACAAAGCTATTAAAGATATGGCGATTGCATCATGTATCGACATCTAAAGAACTTTTATCATTGTAACTAATGATTAGGAAATTAATAAAACAATAAGTATATTGGAATAAAAGTAAAAAAAAAAAAGAAGAAAAATCATCCCTATGTCAATATTTTTCATCTCTGGAAATATACACCGATGAAGCGACTGATGTCGCTTTTGTGACAGTTGTAATAAATAGCTGTATTGTTGTCCATTGTGCTTTTGTGTAGGAAACCCGACATGAAATCAGTTAAACTGAAGCTAAGATATACACTTGCTTACCCTAGCAAATGGTTTCCATTCGAGTCAACTGGCCAATTGTTAAAACATCCTCGCTATAGTCACCAGCTCGACGCTTGAAGACAAAAACAGGTTACTAGTTCATCTTCAATAGGTCTTACTATACATGGATTGAAGCTTTTTTTCCATAGTATAGAATATCCATTGTTTTTGCGATGTTATGATTTCCCGAGTGGCATGAGATCTTTGCGTGCTAAAAGCGCTTGTTGAATGCGGCCCGATGGCAAGAGCTAGCTACGATTTCACTGGCGTGACTGAGTTTGTCCCCTCGATGGCTCTGTTGCCTTCAATCACTCTGTTAGCTTAGAATTAATCCACTGCCTTGTTTCTACTTTGACAAGGTCATACATGCCAAACGCTATCCGCCCACGCCGAACTGGCTTTCTATTTATTTATCAGAGTGTCGGCCATCTTGAACAAGTCACATTTCCGTTTGGTAGCGAATGTCATTGCCTAGCGACTGAAAAATACACAGTTTTGATGAGAATTTCTGTCTCATGCACACAAATTACACCAATGCTTCATACGACTAACGACAATGGGCATGTGGTTAGCTGCTGACCTGGCATTCTATCCAACTTAATGGCTCTCGAAATTATCCCTTGTTTTACAGCGATATTCATCTGCAAATCATAAACGACCTCGGTTAGACCAGGAGCACTTATCTTGACCTACTTGGAATCCATTGCAGAACGTGGACGTTATGCTTAATATAGCGCACACTTCAAAGCAACCAAACAAAACGGCTCACATAGCCGTCCTGTATCACAAGTTATGAAGCCGTCAAATAATGATTCAGTGAATTGTTTCAAAAGGATCATTATATACATACATTCATATAAGTGGCATGTTTAAACATCAAATACATGTGTACAAAAAACAATAAAACGATAAATCCAACAAACAAACAAGCCTATCTTACAAACCTAGTCAAAAGTTGACAAGAGAAAGGATTTTATTTTTCTGAAAAAAATACTGCATTCATATTCAGAAACTCCCGCCATGATCTTTTATATGTTTTACTATTTCTTTTAACATAAAATTCGTTCGTGTTTATTAAAAAACATAAAAAATACTACATTATGGTGTTTGTTTTACAGTGTTTCATGATTAACATAGGCTTTAAACACAAACAAATATACAAAAATCAATACAGATACCTATAGCTGACCGGATACAATCCAATACTCTTGAAGTTTTCCTTATTTGGAATGTCTGACAGATTGTATTTGTCTTGTCTTTTCTTTCATTTCGTTTAACACATAAATTAAAATTTTAAATGAAAATAAAAATCGATGCAAGATATTGTCAAAGAAACTTTTTAAAAAGCCATGTAAATGTGCATAAGGGAGAAACCCTGTATGTAAATATATATTTCCATTTTAAAAAAAATATATATATTTTTTATTTTTTATATCTAAAGACTATAGCAGTGGATAAACTTTATAGAGCTGAACCAATATCTACCGTGGCCGTTACCCAAACCTCCATTTGACATAACAAAGGGCCAAAACGTTGAAAAAAATTTATAACGTCCCCTAAACCGCATTACAACGAGAGGTAATAAGGCTGAAACTGTTATGGACAATATCTGACCCTACATATACTGATGGTAACTTCAATATTTATCTCCATACATTACGCACTTTTCCAAAGGCAAATCGACCAATCAAAAACCGGAATCATCAGATGTTCAAGATAAACTCTCTGAGACAAGGTTCTCAATGGCTCTCCTTTGGCTTATATACACGTTACTGTAAAGGATTAAGAAAGGGCATAATTGCTCTGTACAGAATCCAAGAAATGTCTTAATCTTTTGTATTCCAGTTTATACCAAAATATCAAAAACAAAACTAAAACGGACGTTCTGTTTAAGACAACCCCCAGACCTTTATCAAATGCCGTTAAATATGACAGGTCTGTACAAAACACTTGATTATTTTTATTTGTGCCGATTAAAAACAATTCAGGGCTACATTGATCTAAGAGTAAGTCGGACTTCATTTCGTAACATGATAAAGAAACTCAAGTGAGATGTGTCTGACAAATGTCAACAACTGACAGAGAGACATATATCGAATGGCCTATCACGTTTAGTTCTGGGTTAGGGTCAATAGTAAACCTAACCCTTAAACTGAACCTTATACTAACTCTGAAGGACAACAGGAAACCTAACCCTAATCTAAACCTAAACTTTACCCTAACGCTGACCCTAAACCTGACAATGAAATGTAAGTCATATATCTTATATGACAGACTGACCGTTAATCAGACCAAAATTCAGGCCCAGGTTACCATAGAGAAAACAATTGCTGTACTAGGCCGCGTATATAAAGGAAACAGATAAGATTAGCTGGTGTTTTAAACGTGTAGATTAGCCCCAATAATACATGGCTATACAGAATTGTAAAACTGATTCCCAATAGACAAGCGAATTAGTCGCTCGGCTGAATCTATGTCTTAATTCAGCCAGTTCCCTTAATGGTAGACTAAGTCTGTTAAAACACATGATTATCAGCAATGAAGCTATGTCCTTGGCATTTGATATTCCATTGTATCTGATTATTTCTATGAAAAAGGAGGTATTTTACCAGAGAAATCTAGATAAATTGATAAAATAGTCCCGAATATTTGCATGTACAAATATATCATGGCACAATAAGCAGCCTATATTTTGTTTCAAGCATTTATGATTCTTTTTTATTTATAAGACAGACTTTTGTAATTGTTCTACAGCGCACTTTCGTCCTAGAAAAAGAAAGACTGACAGTGTCATAAATTCTCCTGCTATAAGCGCTCAGATTTAGATATAAATGTGGTAAAGATTTTGCTAGTAGGGCAAGTTGTGCATTACCCAGTTTCTACGATTGAGTCTGTAATTATCCATTTTTCCTTATCGGTATGGCATTTGAATGCGATTATCACATAATTTGCTATTGGATTTCCCGATCCATTGGATAAACCTTTGAAAGAAGACCTTTGATACATTTTCAATGGTTTTCCCACTCAGAAAATAAACACTCATTCACTTTAAAAAAAATAAATTTCAATATACAGCCCATTCGCAATGTTGGATATGTAATTCGGCAACATTCTCTGAAGATGACCATGGTGAGAAACACGATGATCAAGATGTGTTTATTTGAGTGATTGGGGTTAAACACCGTACTTATGGGTGAAAGAAACCACCATCGACACCACTGGCAACAAACAAAGACAAGACCGGACAAATACAGGGCAACGACAGGACGCAATACATAAACAGATCGGCTTAAGCTCAGAGAGCAATAGAGCATCAGTAAGCTCCCTCCAACCACCCGTCAATGGTAAAGAAGACAATAGTAAAAAGATAATGAGGAAGAAGACGATAGTAGAGAAGAAGATGGTAACGAAGACATGGTAGGGAAAACTATGATAGTCAAGAAGATGGTAAAGAAGACTATAGTGAAGAAGACGATGGTAGGAATAAAGAAGATCGTAAAGAAAACTGTGGTGAAGAAGACTATGGCAGGAGAGAAAATTGAAAAGAAGACAATAATAAAACACAATGGTAGGGAATAAGATTGTAAAGAACACTGTGATGAAGAAGACGATGGAAGATGATAGCATGGTAAAGAAAACAAACGTGGTAAACAGGCGATGGTTAGGAAGATACTGGAGAATAAGCGAAAGCGAAGAATACGGTGATTAAGTAGACGATAATTGACAAGAAGAGACAAATTGGGTGCATATGAAAACATTTTACACCGGACTGACACAAAATTAAGTTAATGGTATACATAAGAAGAATCTACATACCGTTACGGATGCAACAGTAAAGAGACGTTGGGAGAAGAAGACGACGACCAAAATTTCTATTTAAAGTTTCAAAATGAGCCTATACTTATCCTAAACCCATTAAGCTGTAACCTGACCTTTTAATGGTATTTGTAAGTGGAAAGAGAATATGAGACGTGGATTATATCATACTTTATTAACAACTACAGATTGATATTAAAACAAGCAATTTCTAGGGGTTGTTATGGCAACGGAAGTTACTGTAGCAAATAACAATGTATTTACACATCCCTAAATCAAATACGGAGTTACATAACCTTCTAAAGCTCGAATGTCATCGAAACTTGACATGATTAATTTGTTTGCTGTTCTATCTATAGTCCGTGTTATTATTTAACAGTTGACGGACTTTAAAGCAAAGAAGCTTCACAGGTATCCTACTTCCTAGTTCGTAGTATATATGTAATGGTTTACTTAGCACGCCAACGCAATCGCTTGTTAATGATAAATAAACCTTGCGCAATTTGCCTCTTTTTGTGTAAGACTTTATTTTATCGCTGATAAATATCTGTATTAATTGGTTGATTCATCTATTGAGCTTTGCATTGCAACTCAACAACAGCATTTGTTCGGTGCTAAAGTTTACAAGTTTAATGGCCAATTCAAATTGCAGGCTGATGGAATGCAACTGTGGCGGTGCATGGCATACAATTGTTCAACTTCTGTATCACTGAAGTCGTGTATGTGATGAAGGCGACTGTGTTGTAATATTTGTTCATGTAGAAAACCGTGCAGATTTCCTCCAAGAGTATCTTTTGGCAATAGTTGGCGCGCACAAATGTTGTCAGCCAATCAGATGGCTTTTGCAGAGGAGGTTTAATACTTTCTATTTCAGTATGGCAATTTCCTGTTCAATACAAAATCTAGAAAAATACAAACAATACGCAGAGAAAATGTAACAAAAAAAAAAGGGGGTGGATATCTGAAGTTAAAAATACCTGTCATATTTCATAAGCATCATCTGATACATTTTTGTAAAGAAAGTATATTCTTTAGGCTAAACCTGTGTGGCTTAGTAGGTTTTGTGCTGATCTTGCTATCCAGAGTCCCGTGGTACCAATATATACATACGGCCGCAGTCGAAGGAACATTCCCTCACTGGCAACAAACATCTACATTTCAAGCCAATCACAGGCTAAAGCACATGATATAATGTTGCTGACAAGGTACACGACTCTCGTAAACCAAGACGCACTAGAGAACCACGTCGCGTGAATTCCCTTTTCTGTATCTCAATTCATTTGTATAATCCTTATACGATGTTAATCTATTAAAGCATCAGTTAAACCAATTTGTCATTTTCCCCGTTTGCTGTATTTTGTCATCTGTACAGGATAGAACAGGCCCCTTGGAGCTTTATTCCCGTCAAGTGATATAGTCCATTCTTGTAAATGATTTATTACTTTTTGGGGTGAATAAAATATTAAATATTCAAAAGCACATCTGTTGTGTGGGTAATACAGATGTGGTAATGAACAATACATGTGTCCTATGTGTGACGCCATTCTATCGAAAAAGCAATAATGGTCATTATTCATATAGAACAGAATACTTGTATTGGAGTTTATTACTAGCAAATGTTTTTAGGTACTTAACTCCGGTATCATGACTTTTAAGAATAACATTTCCCAGAAATAAAGAAGACGAAAAAAATCAATTGTTACTTGATACACTTATATACATTTCTAAGAAAGATCCACTAATGGGCAAGTTATCTGAGTTAAGTGAAATTTGAGTAAAACAAATCCAATAAAGGAACACAGAAAGCCTATTTACACTGTAAAAATCCCACAGATGGATTACAGTAAGCATAATGTTGACAAATGTAGCATAACCAATGCATAATATTTATGAAGAATTTTTTTAAGGCTTTCGTTAGATTGATTGTTAAAAACGTTACCATATAGACTTAAACCAAAGGGCTTGGCAAATTATTCCCCTATCCATGCTCGCAACATGCTGTTTTATGTGAGAAGGCTTTGAATTTACTGTAGGCGGTATACATGAGTCGTCTAACTAAACACGGCATGAAGACGAAGGCGTTGTCGTATTTTTTTAGAGCAGAAAATCGTAAAGATTGCCTCACGCCAATCTACATAGTTTACCGACTACAGGGCCCTGAATATACTATGATACGAGCCTTATTCTATAAAGGAGAGCGGTTTCCGAGACGTCTGTCTTTATAATAGTAATAGTGTAAGGAGGGATTTCCTTACAGGCGGGACCAAAACCAAAGGCGTGGCTACACCCAACCATGAGACAGACGGCCTAAAGACAGACAGACAGACATCTTGGAAAATAATTCGTCATAGGATTGTATCATAGTGCCCTCAACCGATGGGATCGGTACAAGCTTTCCTAAGACAGACCTCTCGGAAAATGTCGTCCTTGGACATTGGGCTCGGAACCTAATGTCATTGACTAAATGGCTCGGGACGTACTACTCTACGACCGATCATAGCTCTTCAGCCAAATGATAGGAAGACGCTGTCCCGAGACCAAGGGCCAAGGGTCATGTTTTCTATATTACTTACGTCGTTTACGTATACTAATACATCAACTTATCAAACTGGTAGCTATAGAAACCACAAAACTGACCACCATGACCTCAGTTTCTATGGAGTTGTATATTATGGACCCTTGCACGTATGGACCCTTGCACGCAACGTTACATGAAATGTATACGCACATTTTGGTCATTAAACGCTATTAGCCATTGATGTTTGTGTTATGCGTATAATTGACGTTCCGAAGGTGATTCACTAACTGAAAGGAGGGTGCGGGACGGGGGGTTGGGGGTGGGGGGTACAGAGGTAGGTGGCGGAACCACAGACATTACTATACATGGGAGAAGGTTTGTTATTTCTTCGGAGAATCTACATGCATGTATAGCAGTAAACACTTCCCCCTCTCATATGTACCTGTCTTATAGGGATCAACGTGTTAACATTCTCCTTACTAATTTTTTTAAATTGTCGGTATCTTAACCCAGATTCACTTTCTGAATAAAAACAAAGCAATCTTGATGGTTTAAAAAAGTCAAAGCAGCTATAAAAATGAGAGAAAATAGAAACATAAACGCCTTTTGGCTTTTGAAATGGGAAAAGGAAACTTCGTGGAAATGATTGTTTAAAACACATCTGGATAAAACATTATTTTGTATGTATTGACTGTTGTGAGGTGTACAAGGTTCATAGGTTTGTTTGATTGGGGTCTAACACCGCATTTAAGGTTATTTCACTCATAAAAACACAACAAGAAATCACAACAACGACTCCACGAAACGATTGGATTGCCCATTGCTACATGTTTAACATAACTTGGGCAACATGAATCTCCCCCCTAACGCCCGACTCAATTTATAGACAAAAAACATGTATCAAATATAAGATTACCAGTAACGAAACGTTAATTAAACTGATCTAAATCTTATCTAAACAATCTACGGTATTGATACTATCTTGACAATGCCAATCGTTCACACGGGAGCAGGAACACACAGATGCTTCGACAATATTGTGAAAACTGAATCCTTGATTATATGTCAGGATTCAGCGACAGTCCGTTATTTAAAATAGAAAATGTAGTCAACAAAGACCTTTTTACATTGCCAAAAAAAGACTGAAAATTTTAAATAGCGGGCTTTATGTTATAATTACTTGTGGTATTGACACAATTTTTAATCTCATCCCTAACAATGGTGATGTTGCGGCAATACACAAATTTGGGAATAAAATCTGCATTAGGGGTGAACAATTCCAAGTTAGTGACACTTTTGGTGAAAACACAGTGAAGACGTGTTAAAAACTTGCGATTTATTTATTATAAATCAACTTCAAGATCAACACCTTTCCTGGCAATTCAAAAAGAATCGGCGAGCTATAACCCCTATCATCTCCCGCTTATCACAGCTCCATTATCGCACCAAACTACATCATCACCAAAAATAGTTATTGGAGTTCAACCTTTGCCGTGACCATGGTTATATAGGTATAGCTATGATTTCCATAAAAAAGTGTGATAGCTCAGTGTGAAAATCAAAATCTAGAGGGGGAGTTATTTTTCTCGAAAAGCAGTAATCACCCCGATAAGCAATTAACTTAAAAATAGAACAATTGACCTGTTATGTTGATATAAAGAATAGCAACGGTTATAGTCTGTCAGTGTTGGGCCTTAGTTGATGGTATTTTCTGGTACCTCAACAGCCATACTAATTATAAGATTCTAACCCACCGAGGGACGGATTAAAGTGCCAGTGACACCGAGCCGTAATAACACCTATGGCTGGAAGGATAATGCCTGTAGCACGGATCGATATAGTGCAATTCGTAACACGTTCTACAGTCAAACTTTGGAACCAATAACAAGGATAGCCACAACTGTTAGTTCTTGTTATCGGTGATTTATAAACCTCGCGGCCGATTGAATTGGACAATATCACAGTGGTTGCTTGATTTTATTGCAACAAGGGAGGTGGACGTAATGGGTGAAGGGTTGTCGAAGAGGGTGGAGTGGGGGGGTCGGGGGTAATTTAGTAGTTACACATGTCTTAAGAAAACATGTCTTAATATTTTTTCTTGGCAATTAACAATACATACTTTATTAGTTGGATGGTTTAAAAATTGTCAACACCCTCCCCCCTCCCCCTCCAAAAAAACCCCACATGACAATAATAAAATAAAATTATTAAAATTGAGTATAACAAAGACAAATGTTAGTTGATTGGTTGATTTGTTGAATGATTCTTGTAGTTATGCTGCTAACATGAAAATGGTGCATTTCCAACACTAATTGACATTAGCACAACCATTAATTGTAAAGTGGTTTGCTATGCTATGTAACGACGCTTGTGTTATATTACACTAAGCGTTGCGAAATACAAATTTTGTAATAAAATTTTGCGAGTGCAACGCTTAGTGTTATAATGTTACACTAAGCGTTGAAACTGCAAAGCTTTGTGTTTTATAATTTAGAACTATTACACTAAATGTTGCTTGTGTACAAACGCCCCGCTAATTGAAATAAAACTAGGACTAGGAAAAAACATTATCAACAAAATTTTGAAATTCGTTGTAGTTTCATCATGGCAACACTTTTCAATTAAAGGCTGCTAAACCACTACCGCAAATGAAACGATATTTCACAAATTTATAGAGGCCATAATTAGTACTACAATAATCAAAAAAGTTATATTTGGTCGGTGTTGTAAGTTGGGCGATCTTTTGTTACAATCGATGTTTTATCAATTTGTTTTATTCTGATTGGCCGAAAACACGTTACATGGCATGGAACTAACCGTGACGTTATATGATATCAGTCGATGCAGTGCAATAGCATTACTTTCGTGGCATGACGAATTACTCTTCTGCCGACCAAATTTGTCACTCGAGAGCACTCTTTAGTAAAACATACGAATGTTCATCGTGACATACGTGACAGTGTTCTTTTGTTAAACCTTTGTCTGTTTTGCTAATGATTATCTTTTATAAAACTGCAAAAAAAAAACAACATGAACGAATACATGCGCGCTCATCGAAAGCAAATGTCCCCAGCTGACAAATTAGGACGTTCCATTCTCGCAGTATTTGTATTATGTCTCACATTCTGTGAAAGTGTGAATCAAATTATCGCCAATGTATAGCTTTCATAACACCTTGCACAAGAAGTCTTAGATGAATCGATATAAAGCTTGGTGTGACATGTTCTCTGCCAAGCGAATTCAAAGGTGTGGTGGTTGGTCAATTTGACCCTTTGGGATAATCTCCATTTGGTAATAAAAAAATCTTATAAAAATATATCTTATATAAAATAACAAAGAAAAAAAATCTAAAGCCACCTGGAGGTATTTCCATAAGTCGAAACATTGGTGATTATCTAGATTTTCATCTAAAATGCATACATTGCCATATAACTTCCATTTCAGTACTTAGATGAAGGCATAGACAGCGCTATGTATTATTTCTTACACTATATTATCTACATTGGCCCCATTGGGGCTTTATTCCCGCCAGTGGCAGGCTAATTCTTGTTTTTCATTGTCGTTTTCTGTGACGTTTATGCTTTTAATAAGAAATTTGCAATTTTTTCGTCATACCTGACGAAAAAATTGCAAATTTCTTATTAAAAGCATAAAAAACCTGAACCCCAATTTAACACAGACACAAATCAATTCTTTCTTCTTTTATCCTGTAACATATATGTCCAATCTTGTCACATGGCATATTAAAATGGGTTTGAATAGAATCCACCAGACAGCCTGTCTAGACAAAAAATACACCAAACAAAATCCTACACGTCATCTTGACATGTGTCTCGTCAAAGGGAACACTCATACCAACTAAGTTTGATTTGAATTCCACAAGAAGTTTTGCAATTAACATACAGAACCAAAATTTAGGCTTTGCCATCAGGTGACGCCACCTGTACTCCAATATAGGCTAAAACTAATGCAAAGTGACGATTTGTCACATGGAACAACCATATAAGGTTTGATTTGAACTCCATCAGAAGCTTTTAAGTAAACATACAGAAACCAAATTTAGACCAACAGGTGGACCACATGTAGGTTGAAACACGCCAAAATTAATCCCAAGTGAGGTCTTGTCACATGGAACACTCATACTAAGTTTGATTTAAATTGCACAAGAAGTTTTCAAGTTAACAACAGAAACCCAATTTAGACTTTGTCACCAGGTGGCACCACCTATAAGTCCACATATGCCAAAATCAATCCCAAGTGACGTCTTTCCCAACATGGAACACTA
>JAVFBW010193880.1:0-10193 GCA_034783835.1 Mopalia ciliata
AAGTCAATATCTGTTGTGCCCACCATTAACTTGTAACACAGCACGGACCGTTTCGGCATTGACATGTTCAATCGACGACTACAGTTTTGCGAATTCTCATCCATTCTTGCTCAAGAGCCTGTTGCAGTTCTTGCATATTTTGCGGCGCTGGAAATTGACTGCGCCCGCGTCTATAAAAATTATCCCACAAATGTTATATTGGGTCAAATCTGGTGATTTGGACCCCAGGGCAACACTGTTACGTTCTGGTTATTTAGAAACTCAACAGTAGAAAGAGCTGTGTGCGACCAAGCGTTGTCGTAAAGAGGCCCATTATGGGCAGCATATATGTGGTGTCAAAACCTAATCTCTGTAGCCAGCGGCTTTAAGGTTGCCAGGGATGTGCACCAGTTGAGTTTTTCGGGCGCAGGATATGGCACCCCACACGTGTTCGGCAATCTCTTCTCTTCAGCTTGAATATAGATTCATCGCTAAACCAGACTCGCCTCCAGATTTGCAGGTTCCAGTCACTTATTAGTTGCACCATCTGATCCTTGTGATGTTGCGTTTCTACTTTGGGAGAGTATATATAAGCAAATGCTGGAATACATACTTATCACGGAGAGAAATAAAATCGTGTTTGCCTCCACAGAGATTTGAACTCTGGACAATCTGTCTATATACAAGTAAAATATCAATGAAGTTGAACCCCTAGAAAACAAACAGCAGGTTTTCATCTTCAGATAGTCGAATTTATAGAATTGTTCATCGCGTCTTTCGACAAACGGAATATGAATTGTAAAAGGGTATTGACATAAGTAGTAATGACTGAAGACTGAGAGGATTCATTGCTGTACTGAACACTATTAACTTTTATAGCAACATAGTTATTATGATTAATGATCAGCAGGGTAAGATGGCTTTACAAGGTTAGCCGGATATCAAACAAAATTCCCTTCTCCAAGAAAACAAATCTGTTCACATCCTCTTAAAATCTCACATATCTGATCTTTTCTGCAATGACGTGAAGCCTCAAAATAACTGATCACACCCTTCAAATGGCAAAGACAAGAGTCTGTTATTAATTGATACCACAATCATGGAGAGAAAGATTTATGGAGAAACAGCTTACTGTTACATTTATCTATGTGAGTACCAGCAACACCGCTTTTTTCACCGCCTTTTTCACCTCAGGCACAGCGATCCAGTCATATTTGGAGTTTTGTTAAATATCTAGACAAAATATCAGATCACAATCAAGCAAAACATATAAGGAAATAAACTTACAAAGAAAGGAATTACAAAGAAAGAAGCATAGGAAAGCATAACGTCGTTAATGTCCATATTTTTATTGCAAGACACATGTTTTATATATTGAACCGATTACTCCAATTCACTGAATGTATTTGATTAAGAAAAACACGCAAATCTATCGAAACTGGGAACTACTTACCACAAACCCGTTACACCGATTGAGTGAAATTGTGCGGAAAATCTTTAATCATGATTTAAGCTAAATACCTACAAAAAGCTGTTTACTTCACAGTGAAACCCGAGAACTGAACCTCCTGTAAATTGGTCACGTCCAGTGTTGGCAGTAAATTGATACAACTTGGTGCCATCCATCAAGTATATGTGATATGTGCCGCTTAACGGCCTGCATAACATGATGTGTAGAAGTTTTTTTTATTCTTTTGAAACACCGTTTCCAACAATACAATTAGTGTAGACCATTTTTAAGTACAGTAAAATAACAATTACCAAGCATATGCTATTATTTATTTCTTAAAATCATTATGGCGTCTTTGTAATAATGTTTCTCTTCATGGTCACTTATCTGTGGCCACAAGCAAAATGCTCTGAGCAAAGTACGTTTCTTAAACCGATTAAGGCGTTTTCGCGATCAATGTTCGACTCTGCGCTTACTAATTTGTGGCCAAAAGCAAAATGCTCTCAGCAGAGTTTGACGTATCTAAGCTAGGCTTCGGAGAGTCACTCATACAGTCTCCTTATTGAATGATTTCCGTTGGACAGGAAGGAGGAATCCAGAGAACTGGTCTGTGCCAATAGTAACGTCCAGGACTACCAGAGACAACAAGAAATAAGAAGATATACTTGACATCTATATTTAATACCATTATAACATATATTGGTGCTTCTGGTAAACCGTTCAGGTCAAACTATTTGAGTAAATTCTGAAGGCCTAATAGGACATCTTGAAACATATCAAAAGTATTAACCAGCCTGTATATATTTACGAGTTTTTTTGTAGAAATTTGTGTAAGGAAAATACAACGCTATTGCCGTTTATCTAGTACATGCGTAGCAGGGTGTTAAATGAGTTTCCTGTATGCCGATACCATCTCTGAGTCGAAATAATGCGTTGAAGTATTCATCATTGATTCGGTCAATGAACAGCCTCAATGTAATAAAAAATCTCCAAATCCCTTCCTTAGACATAAACAGTTAGAGCTTTTCGTTTAAAAGTATCATTGAGACTTCAAAACCTATATAAAATAATACACATATAAAATATAAAATATTGAGCAAATGTCAGTCCCTGCCGATTCATTAGCAGATGATGCCGACGCGATTTGCAATAAAGCTTGGGTCATCAACACAATCTGCGGATTTACACGCGGCCGTGGCTAAATAGTAGCGTGTGGGCTTACAAATCTTACTTCGATTTGCCGTTCACATGATCTATTCCGCCTATCGACCCTCATGTATAGGAGTAAAGTCACATAATGTAGCCCCGACAATTGTTGGCTTGTTTTTACGAGGTTACCTTCCGGTGTTCCACCCTAATTAGGCAAGGAAAAGTGTGAAGGGGACATTTCGTCGTCGTATAAGTGAAATATCCTTAATTACGACGTTAAACATCAATCAAACAAACAAACAAAGAAAGTTGCGTTTTTTTTTAGCAGTTAGTGATAAAGAATATTTGCTCGCTTGATCGACAGTTGTATTTTATGACACAAGGTTTGTTGCCAAAACATTTAAGGGCTCCTGTCAAAGAGTCGATAGGGACAAACCATCTCGTGGGAACATATATTTTTTATCAATAACATAATTTATGTTAAACTTCTCATAAACATAATTAAACTGTTGGTTCCATTACCAATATTCAAAAAACAAACGAGTGCATTCGAAGTGTTACGTGCAGCCAACACCGGCAATGAATGTTATTTGTTTACATCAAAACTGGTTTATTGTCTCACACAAACATCATCAAAGTCATAACTTAAGTTTACTGTTAACATAAATTTATCCGCTTAATCATCACTCTTCTCCGATATAAAAATGAACTATTCGTGAGCTTACACACTATCTTAGCATACGAGTGCTCCACATCAAATCCCAATTTTGGTAACACCAACTGCTAAACATCATCAACCCACCTGTTAATCTTCACTTTCTAAAAGACACAAAAATTGTTCATCATCAACCAACCTCTATAAATACAGTACATGTATTAAAAAGAATAAATTTCTCAGCGAGACGGACGGATGCACCATCAATGTAGCAAAGCGCTAGATAATTGTATTGAGGAAAAGGAAGCTATAGAAATGTAAGATTATAACGCACGGAGTACGAATTTCTATCAATCTAATTACTGATTGTGTCCAATGTCGTGGCTGAAAGCTCGGTCAACAGTCTTAATAACTTGACACAATCAGTGGGACATGGAGCAAAGAACATATATCGAAGCCAAACACTTGCTGGAAACTATTTCACCATTCTATTTATTCTGAAACGAGGTAGATTCAATCACAAAAACTAAACCACTGCGATTGATGTTTGTGTCATTTAGGTAAGTCTAGATAACAAATGTGGCAGATACAAGATGTCTGCACTTACTTGTCTAATGTCGATAGCCTTAGACTAGAGGGCTAGGCTATTATTTGACCTTTGATCTTTGATCACCAGGACAACACACCTGTTTAGCGAATAAATGGTTTTGATTGGCTAACTTCTTGTACATAGTTTTACTAACACTGATTTGAGCACTGCACTCACTTCACTTGAAAACCCCTACACAACCACTGTATTGGACAAAAACTTTGGACTGCAGACTTGGACTGTTAGAGGTAGGTTGTGTAAACATTTAGCATGTTTTATTTTGTTGCCTAAATATAGTTTTTATTCTGGTAACATAGCTGAAAGTAATTTAAACTCTGGCGTGATAATATTTCTTCATAATAGTTTACCTTTGGTCAATATTTAACAATAAACTGGTAAGCTTTGGTCATTTTCCAAAGCTCTATGTTTTTACTTGATGCATGTGAACAACTGTTGTCATGGTTGTGTATGGGATTGCATGTAGTGTGATTGCAGATAGTCAGTAAAGGATTAATGCCCTACTACCACCCACCGGGTAGGATTCCTTTTCCTTGTTTTTTTGGTATCTATATAATATCAATAGATGTAATATAAATATTACATAGTTGCAGAAGTTTGTACGACATATGTCAGATAATGCTCTATTCATTTCATTGGCTTTTTAACGTTGATTAGATTCAATTCTACGCATTATGTTTGTAAATATGCTAATTGTTATTTTTGTCTGTTTATACAGGGTGTCTTATTGTCCTTATTGCTAATAAAGACTGCTCTACTGTGGGCAACTCGCACCCTAAGCCGGTGTTCGGTGTATTATTTGCTCGCCAACACATTATCGGTTACAAATGGAGCCTCCAGTGAGGTTTGCCCTATGGACGACAGTGCCAAGTTGAGATGTCCTTACAACAAGTTGGTTGAAAGCTCTACCGTGAATTACTTCCCCTGTATGTGTCGATGAAATCTATTCTTCACCCGAGATTGATACCTGTATCTTACATATAAGATTCCGGACCGGATTATGCTGTATATCGAATATGATATGCGGGTGCTGATTCTTGATCGACAATATATTACAGTTTGGATTGGCCAACATATTCACAATCTATCTGCGCAAACATCATTACACGCTTATGGCAGGAGGAAAAATGCCAAACCAAGCCAACTAAAACAAGTTATAGAGTAGGATGAATGTAACGGTTGGGATTACATAGGTGAAACTGGGATGCCGTTACACTTAAGAATAAAGGAATATACACCAAAAAGATTGTT
This sequence comes from Mopalia ciliata, assembly GCA_034783835.1. Lineage (NCBI taxonomy): Eukaryota > Metazoa > Mollusca > Polyplacophora > Chitonida > Mopaliidae > Mopalia > Mopalia ciliata. The sequence continues at coordinate 5,092 of JAVFBW010193880.1, forward strand.
TGTCTGTTGTATTGGGGTTCAGAGTCGTACTCAAGGGTTTTTCACTTATTTGACGGCGGATTGTGCACTTCACACTTTTCCTTTCTAATTACGGTTAAAAACTAGTAGGATTGATTGATTGGTGTTTTACGCCACATCTAGCCGTGTTTCAGCTACGTTGTGTGGCGTGATTATAGTCTTTTCTCTTTATTTTTCTCTATTTGAAGAAAATTTCAAACAGACTGCACCCTTGACCATAAACATCAAAAATGGAAACAAATCAAACCAGGAGGAAACCTCGTAAAAACCGCCCCCGCGATTGCCGGAGCCATATCGCGTGACTCCCTCCTAATCCTGATGGTCGACAGATGGACTGGCAGTAGGATTATACAAGCTTAAGTTACGTTAAATTTCCAATCTGTCAGGTGGTTTTACTGTAGGTCCTGATCTGGTATGTACGGCCATCAAATGACTGTTGACTTCTGTGGGTACGGTTCCATTTACCGGTTATTCATGTTGTTGTATGTCAAAATTTTGTTCTGGGTTAAAGTTTTGAACAATCAAATGTCTCTCGGGTAATGACTGATGTTTGGGAGTTTTCATAACATGCCTTCGGTTCCGACGCAGTGTCTCCAGTTCCCATGCGTACGTTGTATGATCTCGGGGTACTTGTATGTCTTCTCACTGTAGCTGTTTCGCTCCACTGTTTATATCAGTCTATCTTATCACGCACTGCATCTCCTCGATTAAGATTAGAAAGTGGTCTACCTCAATGTCTCACGTTGTAGGCATAATCATATTTCTGTTCTCTGATATGCGCCTAGGGTTATCATTTATTTGTCCGAATGTCTTTGTAAGACTGGGTAGAATTGACCTTATTTTCTCGTTCATTACCAATTCAGCTAGGAATAACAATTGTGTCGTCATAGATCAACATTTGATCAGCTATACGGACAAATGAGCTCTCACTGAGTGTAAATTCTTAAGATTAACATCCATTCCTTGTGTATGATCTGGTCACCCTTGTATTGTATACGGTATTGCTGTCTGAAGGACGTCGTCACGATAAACTGCATCTTTGATTTCTTGAATGCGTTCATAGTATACTGGGCAGCGGTCAGTTATTTGATGGACATCTGTGTCTCTTTCACTAATATTATTGATTGTGGCTGTTGTATCAAGATATTTAACTGTGTGTCTAAATAACGTCTATGCAACTAATTATTGTTTACCTACTACATTCTCTGCTATTGGATTGCAGCTCATTAGCGTCATGAGTAACCTTGGTAGTCTTAGGGAACTGTATTTAAATCTGTGTCATTTGTTAGTCTTACGAGTGGTTGATGGTCAGTTTCTAGTATTAAACTAAGTAGTCCACACAAATATGTTTCAAACTTCTCACACGCCTAAACTGATGCCAAGCACTCCTTCTCGATCTGGACGTATCTAGTTTACGCTGGTAAGAGAGTGCGAGATTTTAATGCTACTGGTCTCAAAACGCGATTGTTCTTCTGCAACAATACAGCTCCAATACCATAGCTGCTCACATCAGCGGTAACAACGGTTGATCTTATGGTATTGTTATAAGCTAGTGTTTGTACACCGTTTAAAACTGTCATGACTAAGTTCAAATAACTATTTTAATCTGGTCCCCACTACCATACCAAATCTTGTTTTAATAGATCATTTAATGGTTTCATTAGTGTAGCCAGATTTTGAATGTATGAACCCAATTAATAAATCATGCCTTGATATTTGTAAGGATGAGCATATAAATTAAAGCTCTCACTTTGTTTGCTTCAGGACTGTATTGGCTCCATTCATATTTTTGTTTGTTTAATTTCAATCCGATCTCATATAAAATGTGAAACATTTTGTTTAGACGATCATAGTGTTCTTTTAATGTACAGCCTGCTATGTCAATGGCATATACATATAGCCCCTCAAAGTCATTTTGGCTTATTAACCTTTAATGTCAGATTAAAAAAGGTAGTTTCGTTCATGTGAATTGTTTTGTGTAATGCTATTCTAAAATATATCATCCATAAGATGAACAGTGCTGTATGTTTGGCTGAATTTGGTTAATTGTTTTCGTTACTTACTTTTCTTAACCCATGACTATTAAACAAACATTAGTTTATCAATTATTTATGTATATGCTGGGCAAACACATTGGCATAAAAGATGACATTTACTATTTATTTTACAGCAGAGAGAATTGTTATAGTGGGGTTAAACTGCCTCCAAGAGTGTGGTAATGGCTTAAAAGCTGTTTGGTTTTATACATGTACCTTCCTCAACCATTAAAAAAAATAATGAAACATAAAGACTAGTGTTTATAAAACTGCTGACAAAACAATTTTTTGGGGCGCCCTAAACGCTTTCTGTAAATCTGTATCCCGTCTATTATCTGTTTTAAGAAATCACAAAAAACTCCTACCTCAAAAGTACCGAATTCTCCTCTATAATGGTTATATTGCCCCTCCCATTCTCTATTGTCTGAGTATCTATGGTAACTGCTATAAACAAATGCTCAACAGAATACACAAACTTCAAAAATCTGCTGCAGGTCTTCTTTTAGACAAGCCTAAACATACTTCATCTACTGAACTTTTCAAAAGGCTACAGTGGCAATCAGTTTTTGACAAGTTGATGTAGAAAAGGCGGTCACTGTCTATAAATCCATCCATGATTTTTACCCATCCCACGTGAAAGACCACTTTCATGCAAACATCCCACATGACATGAATCTGTGTTCTGTCCCAACAAACAAACTGACAGTTGTTCCCTTCCCCCACACTGAAATGTATATAGTGGAGCCGGTTTATCGGCTTTACTTTTGTCTTTGTCTGATTTGGCCTCCGGAACGGCCGACAGACTCGACACAGCTTTAGTTTTATCGTCCGCCATTGACCATGTGTGTTACACACACTTACCCTAGTCAAGTATTTCCCAGGAACAAAATGAACTCCCTCTAACATCACCGCAGGTCGTTTTGCCGATGGATATTTAGGGTACCGCCTCAAGGTAACTTGTACATAAAAATGTAGTTAACATGGACCAGGGTATAGAAAAAGTTAAATTTGGTGCCCTGATGGAGACGTCTGCCTTGATCAACGATAAGACAAAGCACTGATTGACAATATAAAATGTTTCTATGGGCATTACCTTCTCTCGAGAGGTCTGCAGTCGACTGTATTACAACTCAAGATATTGATAAGATAAGAAACCTGTCTCTGAGCGTTTATCTTGAACATGCTATGTTTTATTGCTCTCAATAAATCGACATCCTAGGGCCGTTCAGAAATATTTTAATGACAATTTGAAAGTTAAAGTGTAGAGCCAGTGGACTACTAACAAATGGTGTATAAAGTTTGAAAGACTCATGAAAAGTTCACACAGTCTTACAAAGGCAAGTGTTTAATTGCATAAGACAAGAATTAACTCGACAGGACAATTATAACCCCTAAACGAATTTTTTGGAAAGTCTTATCAAGGTTTCTAGCTGAGCCTGAAATGTTGTCCTATGATATTTTATTTAATTGAGGAACGTATAAGTCGGGACGGTTTTTTGGCTTTTCATAGCCTGCAAGACATTTTTCATTTTTAAATTTATCACAAAGACAAAGCGGAAATTATATTCGCTTTTTGTGGCGCCAGTAGTGCCTTAGAATCATCCAAAACTTCGACAGTTTAACCGGGATCACCGTAACGAAAAATCAGAAAACGTCACAACGATGCGGAACATCTTCTTCAGCGCTTTCTCGGTCAGATTTACATGCTTGATTGGGACTTTCCGCGGGAGTTTGTCCAGACGTCGGAAAGTCATATTTGTAAATGTGTAGTTAAGATAGACCTTGTCTGCCATTTCTTCATATACACGAGTATGGTAACCCATTGTCCTGTACAACCATTCGCAAGGTCCACATCAATTGACCAGCTAAGACAAGCACTATCAATTATCTAACACCATTTATTTTATACAACGACAATAAAAACTGATGGGAACATACATGAGAACCATCACAACACATAACATTGATACTTACTAGCTAGGAAAAAGAAAAGGGCGATCAGAACGAAGTTGATTTGCCTCAAGGACGACAGTGCAAATGAGAGATAGAGCAGAAAAAAACCGACTGAGGTCAACACAGCTGCCATCAACATCGTCCATCTTGGTCCTGACTTTGACTCCAAAATCGCGGCTGGTAAGTGAAATCCTTCACCAATAGCATACACACTTGTGATAACTGATACTGAAACAAGTACAATTTAAACTTTTTTAAAATTTATACCCATTACGTGCTTGTCGCATCAACAATGTTTTTGGAACAAAAACGCAAGGACAAAATGGTCGTAGATCAATTTAGTTTTGGTCACTTATTTGCAGCCTTGAAAAGTTATTGTCTGCTCTACAGAGATTAAACAATACGTCTAGACTTTCTTTCCTAGGCTACATACAGATATCGTATAAACGCAAGTCTTACGTCTTGCGCAATATTACCGTGTAATTTTGTGAGATCCCGCATGCTGGGAATACGAAGGATGTTGTGTGGGCGGAGTCGTGGAGTCCTTTGGCTTTTAGAATGTGACCAGAATCATTTTATTCAGGGTAATTGACAGAATGTCGACTTACACGTCATTCGGCTATTAACCGTTGGAAGACCTCAGCAGACCCATTTGTGTATTGATGGTAGTATTTTAAATTCACCCGATCAGCATGTGTCAAACATTAAATTGTGATATCAGGAAAGATCTGTTGAGATCTAAGCTAACAGAGGTTCTTGTATAACGAAAGTATGGAGGGGCTTTTACTACCTAATGATAACATTATATATAATTGTTGTGGCCGGCTGTATATTCTAGACTATCACTAATTTCTTCGAAAGCGCAATGATAGCATAGTGATGGCAAATTGTATCATAAGTACTAATAATACATATGGCAAATAGTGTCATTAGTACTAATAATACATGTGATGGCAAATAGTGTCATTAGTACTAATAATACATGTGATGGCAAATAGTGTCATAAGTACTAATAATACATGTGATGGCAAATTGTGTCATAAGTACTAATAAAACATGTGATGGCAAATAATGTCATAAGTACCAATAATACAT
>JAVFBW010193891.1:0-10193 GCA_034783835.1 Mopalia ciliata
TTCTGTATTTTTGTCCGTCGTCATATAAGTGAAATACCCTTGAGTACGACGTTAAACACCAATCAAACAAACAAAGATTCTAATTAACTAACAACAATCTTTCTTCTTCCAAAGGATCCTCGTCGAGAAAGCATTGCTTTTAGTATTGACAACACACCAAAAGCTCTTCATAGAGGCTTAAAAAGGCAGACTGGTTTCGTCAGGAAAAATGAAGAACGGAGCAAAAATACTCAGGTTGGTAAACTTATCAGCCTGTTTGAGTGTAACAAAACTACTCAGTTAGAACCACCACATGAAAACAGATCTCTGCTTCACAAACTGAACTCCTCTTCAGCCTCTGATCATTATGTTCCACCCAGAATTAAGAAAAGTTCTATAACTGTAAACATTAGTAATCCTCAACCAACAAATATTAATGTTAGGTCAGATACCAAGTCATCTGAAATCACAGTTCCATCTGTTCAAATTAAGAATTTTAAGTCTTCAGGGAAATTGTTCAATAATAAAATCCAACAACAGTATGTAAATATAGCTGATCCCACTCCTCAGTCAAATACTCACTATGGTACAGTTGGTTCTTCTCTAAGAAAAACATCTCCCCAAAAACCTTATCCCTCTGGAAATCTGTCTCCATGTTCAAACCCACTACCAGGAAAACTTTCTCCTACTAAAAAAATATCCCCTCACAGAAAACCCCTTCTCTCGCCACCTAGACAATCCTTGCTTCCTAGAAAAGTTTTTCTACCTAGAAACCCCTTTGTCCCGAGAAAACCATCCCCTCCTAGACAACCGCCTCTCTCACCACCTATAAAAAACCCTCTCTCTCCACCTAGACAATCAATGCTTCCTAGAAAACCCTCTCTGCATAGAAAACCCTCTTTCCCAAGAAAACCATCCCCTCCTAGAAAACCCCCTCTCTCTCCACCTATAAAAAGCCCTCTCTCTCCACCTAGAAAACCCCCACTCTCTCCACCTAGACAATCAATGCTTCCTAGAAAACCCTCTCTGCCTAGAAAACCCTCTTTCCCAAGAAAACCGTCCTCTCCTAGCAAACCTCCTCTCTCTCCTCTTAGAAAATCCCTTACAAAATCTCCTCCTGAGAAATCCCATCCCTCTCCCCCTTACTCTCCTCATGGGAAATCTCATCCCTACCCCCCTACTGAATGCCATCCCTCTCCCCCTACGAAATCCCATGACTCTCATCTTGAGAAATCCCCTCCTCGGAAATCCTCTGTCCATAAAAAACCTTTGTCTCTCTCTGAAAAAACAGTTCCCCCTGTTAGTCAGGATATCCTCCCGCCAACTGAATTGCATAGCCCTTATAAAAGTAATGAACTCACAAATTACTTTAAATCTTTGATGAAAAAACCAAATACTCAAACAAAACAGCCCGTGTCTTTGGCAAACACCAGATGTGCTTTCAGAACATCTCTCCCCTTGATCAGACCTAAAAGTTGCTTCGATCAAATTTTACCCCACACTACACCAGTCACCATAATACCACAGACTAAGCACACAGTCCATGGTAAACCAGTCTCTCGGATTGCCAATGACAAACCAGTGCATGAGGTAACAAATCCACAACTAGTCAATGAAAGCGCTTGTGCTGAACCAGTCAATGAAACTAGCTATGCCAAACCAGCTAATATTACAAATAATGCCAAACCAGTTGATGTGATATCCAGAGACAAAATAGTCAATGAGGCTACCTCTGAGAAACCACTAAATTTAGCTGCCCCTAAACAATTAACTAAAGAAAAAGATAAAGGATTCTCTAGACAAGGTTCCAGATTACAAAGTAGTCGATCTACCAGTTCTCTCCAGACAGCAAAGCCAGGGGATCTTTCTTTAGAATTTTAATATTTTGGATAACAAAAGCAATCAAATTGGTGAAATTATACACTTAAGAAATAGAGAAGATGTTATCAGTACTGCTCCTTGTACTTCGCTTCTCTTTTACATTTTCTAGTTAAGAAAGTGGACCAGTGATCTATCATGGTATGTCACGATCGGTTATTGGTGATTTTGGGGAATTCATTGCACTATATTGACATAACACGTTTATATAATCAGTTAACATTTATCAGGGTTGGATTTCGATCTAAGAATTAATTACTCATATACAATGAAGAACTGGTTTTATTCTAACCATTGCAATTTTTTCTTTTGATCACCTTTTATTTATTTATTTTACACTTCACATCAAGCACTCACTCTGTTTTTTTTATTTAAATGATGAATGTATAGCTGTAACTTTTCTGATTCCATCAAAATTTATGTCAAAAAATTAAAAAAAATTAATGAAATATAGCATGATAAAATGAAACAGATTTTTTAAGAAATACAGTCTCTTTGTATATTAATAAGTGTCTTTTATTTTGTTTTCAGATTGAACGCAAACCTCTTGGTAACAGAAATGTATTACAGACTGGTCTGTAAAGGGAGATGACTCACTTGTATTTTATTCAGTGCTGAACATCTGTTATTCCAGCAATTTGCAAAGGTGCTATAAATTTTCCAATTGCAAATTGTTTATTAATGTCAAAGTTTTACATTCGAATGGTGATTTTTTATAAGTGATCTTGTGTGTATTTATTAACTATGGAATATTTTTACTAGTTTTGGGGGAATTTTCATCATGTTAAACAGTAATTTCAACCATAGTCAGTAACATTTTACATATCCCAACTGTATTACAAAATCATGTAGTGTTTTAATTTAGTTTCCAAAGAAAAGTTGTACTATATAGACAGAAGAATCATGTACCAATATACTATGCGAAACTATAAGTTACCCCTCATGATGACTAAGCCAGTTTTAATAAATTGGATAATATAACTGAAAAATGAGGTGATTCAAATTGTTCAAACCACTGGCGAGCTATAATAGAAAGTCCAAGAATTTAGAGTAAAGTTGGTTTCGGTCCCAAATTAAAATATTCCAAGTACTATTCTTATCCAACCTGTCTCAAAATGGAGCTTAAAAAGTTGTGCAGAACTCTGATTATGGGCTGTTGAATTTGGTACAGGAACCTAGAAACTCATGTTAAGCTTGTCATTCCGTATAATTCTATGGTAATATAAGCAACAAAACACAGCGTGTAGAATTAGCAATTGATCATGTATTTTATTGATAACATTAATATTTATTACAAATAATGTAGGTATGTTTATAGATCAAATATGTTTGAATAAAAACATTGTGTGTGTAATATTGTACAGGTGTGCTGCTAGCTTGTGTACATACTCCCCTTATTGTCAATGTAACAATAAAATAACAAAATTTATATGACCACTGCCTCCAAATCGTTCTTTCAATCATTTATCACCAGACTGATTGGAAACCCAACTTAACCAACACCAATTAAAAAATGAATGAAATGATTCTTTGGCTGCTTCTGTTTGGCAGAGTAGTACAAAATAAGATCGATTGACAACGATGAACAATTAATAAACATAGTTTAATAGTCTGTCATTACTGGGCCCACCAAACATTATTAAAAACAGTTCTCTATATTGATTTAATTATTTGTGCCTTCCAACACTGTGCCCAGAAGGCATATGTTTGATATTATGCCCAAGGGACAGTATTTCTCTCGTCCTGGTGATGTACTCCAACAGTTATAACCAGTGCTCTACTATCACAAGCATCAAGTGTTTGCATCTTCCTCTAGTGCTGAATGAGTCTAAGCTTAAACATGTATGCTATTTGTTACTTAGGCAACACAGGATGGTATATATCAGAGAATTTCTGTGTTCCACAGTAAATCAAGTATCTATAGATAACTAGGTCAGCTTGTTATGACATAATACATCATCAAGCAGAGTGTTGGTTTAAGTAGGGTTTAGGTTATTTCACTCCTATGCAGCGTGCCAACCAAACAGGTGATGCTACTCGTCACATGGCACTACAAACAGATTTGCTTCCTGCTCCCTTAGTTCACAGGGCAATAGGAAGCTCCCACAGCCAGAATTAAGGGAGTACTTTCCAAGTAAAGTGCTGCAAACTTTATAATACAACACCAGGTGTTGATAAATGTTAAAGTCACTAACATGAGACATCTTGCCACACTGAATAATCCCATTGGGTTGATCAGAATGTGATCAGTGGTTTTCAGCTTAATAAACAGAAACCCCCAAAAATGGATAGCAGACATGCACAATCCATAGCTATGCTCTACAGGGCTCCCTAGTCAGCTTTCCTGCCTCTAAACTCCTATCTTGGTTTGTCTCAAAATCTTTATAAGCCCTGCATAATGTGCTTATCCTATAATTTAATTTGCAAGGGAGTGCATGTTTTGAACACGCAGATAAATTTTCAAAGAAGAGTGTTAAAGTGAGGTAAGAGGTCATATGGATTTTATATTGTTTCTGAGGCAGGCCATATTCCAAAAGTTTTCCCACAGTAAAACATCTTATTATCCATCAACCCAATTCGTTGTGTTCTGATTGGTCAATTTGCAGGGGTGTGAAAACCTGTACACCCCGGGAGATTTTGAATGTCACAAGAGTTCACTGGTAATATTTAAACAGACATGGCTGCCTATGCTTCAAATTTTATTTTCTAAATTAAATAAAACGTATCTTTGAAATCGATTTTGGTTGGCAGAGACTTAGTTCAAGACATATCTGCTTTGCAATTGCTAAATTTATTATTTTTGCAGCATCATCGGCCATTTCAATGTGCCTGCAAGCTGCATTTGTTGTCAGGGGCAGAATCTATTTTCTTGTGGTTTCTTAGTGAATAAATTGCACATACTGTGGCATGGCGGATAATAAATTCGTTATAGACGTTTTCCTCAGGGTGTATGGACTTTAATGACCATCCTGAAAGCCAGTAGGCCCCTTCGTCTGGGGCTCAGTGCGTACAAGTTTGCAGGATGGTCATAAAAGTCTGTACACCCTTCAAAAAACGTCAATAACGAATATTATTATCCATCAACCAAATTCATTGTTTCTGATTGGTCAATTTGCAAGGGGGTAAAAACCTGTACATCCTGGGAGATTTTGAATGTCACAAAAGCATGGGTAATATAAAAAAAACATGGCCGCCTATGCTTCAAATCTTATTTTCTAAATTTAGTAAAATGTATTTTTTTAAATTTATTTTTGGTTTGCAGAGTGTTAGTTCAAAACATATCTGCTTTACAATTGCTCAATTTTAATGACACTAAAATACCTGAAACGTCTTTGTGCTGGCCATTTTTTTGCAGCGTCATCGGCCCTTTCTAGGTTCCTGAAAGTAGCATTGTCAAGGCAGCACTAGTTGTCAGGGGAGGCAACTCAGAAGGCAAACATAGATCGTATCAGTGCAGAATCTATTTTCTTGTGGTTTCTAAGTTAATATAACCGCTACATACTGTGGCTTGGCGGATAATAAATTCGTTATAGACGTTTTTCTCAGGGTGTACAAACTTGTACGCCTTGAGCCTCAGGCGAAGGGGCATACCGGCTTGCAGGACGGTCATAAAAGTCTGTACACACTTCGAAAAATTTCAATAACTAATAGTATCTCCTTTGACTATATACAATTCCAGGAGTTACGTATTCACATCTAAGACAACCTCATAACATTGGCAGTTATATCCATAGAGTACCATACAATAGACAGATGTATAATAAAAATAAATTAGTTAATGTTTGTGTTGTTAAAATGTGTTTTATGAAGCATGTGTACCATTATGAGATGTTTACAGAGTGATCTTAAAAAGAGAACAAAACAAAGTGATAGTCCAACAACTTGAATGCTAGATTTTACGTAGCAGAAAATGAAGGACACAATTAATACATGTAATATTAATTTTGTAAATGTGCATCATTAGAATATGGCTGTTGTTGTGTTTCATTCCCCTTCACGGTTGTTTCCCTCATATGTGGGGGTTCCAGATCAATGGGTGACAGAAACCACCCTTGACATCACTAGCAGCAAACGGTATAAACACAAACAGATCATCTTCTTGTTCCCCTTTAGTTCTGAAGCACCAGAGTAACAGGAAGCTCCATCCAACCACCCAAAACACATTATAAATAAAACATTGAAAATAACTCTGGATTGACAAAGACCACCTTCTGTACCAGTACAATCTGGATTTTGTGGATTAAACATAAGCATGTATTTACTTTTCCATCTACATGCACTTACACAAAGGAAGACAATGGAATTTGAGAGAATTTCAGTGTACAAAATCCACATGCCTTATTCTACAAATGATACACCTTGGGAAAATCACATTAAATACATAATTTTGTAATACTTATTCTATTCTACTTAACATGCACTAAACATTTAGAAAAAATTAGTTTAAAGAAAACCTTATCCTTAAACAAAATAAATAAACATTGACTTGTTCTTTTGTAAATTTTACCAGCAAACATGATTGTCATTAACATGCAATGATCCATTTGACAGTAAACTGTATTATACAAAAAAAAAAACTAAAGGTAAGTTTGCAACACTTATTATGTGTTACCCACACATTAAAATATGGATGCATAAATGTTTATACGTAAGTCTATATGACAACAATTTCACATTTAAGACAATATATACACTTTACACAAAACAAAACAGTTAAATGGTCGTATTAACAAATTATTACTATGAAGAAGTGTGTGAATAATATGCTGACGTGATCATTCAAGCCCCAGAATCCAGTTAATCCCTTGAACAAGCATGATAATAACAGGCTGCCAAGCAACTAAGTAACGAATCCAATCCAATAAATTACCATAGAGTACATGAGGTCTCTCCCATCTGAAAACTCATTAAGGAAATATTAAATCAGATGATGAATAACTTCTGGAAATGAAGGAATGTGAGTAATAACTCAAGAAAAAAAGTTATTTTTGCTCTTAAAATTAAATATTTCTCCATTGAACAACAATTGTTTAAATTTTTATTGTAATTAATTTTTAATCAGCATTCTTATTTAAAATACCAATTATAACCTATTTCTACAGGATTGAATTAAGGTGCACACTATTTCTCTATTTCAAACTTCTTTTTTTTTGGTTTTTTTTTGCCCCCTTCTTTTTTGTAAAATCAGCCAATCAAATAAGTTAGAGATTAATAATACTATTTCACTTCTGAGAGGGTAAAGGCACTGGCAACAATCACAGGACCCATGCAATAATGGAATAAGACACAGTGAGACATGTGGCGGATTGTATCGATTGTTTACAGTCACTACGCATGTATTCGTCAATTCACTTATAAACAGTGTGCCGACCCGCCAGGATATTACGTTTGTTTGTTTGTTTGTTTGATTGGTGTTTAACGTTGCACTCAAGGGTATTTCACTTATATGATGCAGCCACAAAAAACAGAATTCATTAAATTTCTAAGTGTATGTAAAAGTAAGTTATATTTCTGTTATATTGTTGTAACTGAACTTAACAAATCAAACAGTTTATTCTATCGATATAAAATTATTTACTAATTATTGAACCTGGATATTGTTGAAGTAGCGAAGGATATCTGAATAATGGAGACTAAACTTACATGACTTCCAGTTCTCCATCCACTTATTGAAGGAGAACATAAAGTAGAGTTTCTTTTTGTCACATTTATCACTGTAAATTAGCTCACTTTGATATGTTCTGATAGGAGTCAAATAAGCGTCTATCTAACTGACAACACTTCAACTCACACACCCAGTGCCCATCTTCTTAAATCTCGAATGCATATCACATTCACAGCACTATGTGGAATGGAACACTGATATCAAAATTTACATGCAAAAGCTATCATGCAAGGTTGACTGTTGCCAAGAAAATTATTTTTACATGTTTTGCATATCTGACTGCATTATTCTAATTAAATCTAATGTAACATTTTTTAATACCTTTTTTACTAACACCCAAAAATTATAACTCATTCACTACGCAGGTAAAAGAAATATATATTATCAACATCTTATATGTGTGTGTGTAAATCCAATTATAAAGGATGTTTAATTGTTTGTCTGGTGTTTTGTTCTTGACGTTACTTCACTCCTGTGATTGTTTGCCAGCTTAATGGGTGAGGGAAATATCTCTCAAAATAACTGACCTCTAACAAAGACAAGGCTGGACAATCCCAAGAAGTAATACCATAAACCAGAAGTGTGAAAGGCTGTATTCAGTAGTGTAGACTGCATTGTTTCCCTCGCCCATATAATAAGAGATAGGGTGACGTAGATTGTGTTTTGTGCGCAATCAGTTCTCAGAAAAGTCTGCCTAGCACCGCTTAGATTTGAATCGGTAGCTCTCTTCATAAATTGGTAACTATTGGTGAATAGTTTGGTCGGATTTTCACTCTTGAATTCTGGGAAATTCATTTGCAGATTGTGAAAGCCACCATAGGAGGACACAGATTTGTTCAAAATGTTATTTTATGAATGCCATGGCTGAGATCAATCTTATCTATAATTTTATTGTGATTTATTCTGTACGTATTATTTATTATTATCCTTTTTTATAAAACCACTTTGAACGTACACAATATAATAGTTCGATTATGATATAAATGTGGGTTTTCATTGCAACTATTCTGACGGTCCATGACCACTGGCAGCAAACTCCCATGATGCCACATGCTATGTCTTTTCGCAAGTTAGAACCAGGTCAAATCGACATGGCGAGCTAGTGTTAGATTCAATAATAATTCTAGAATTACCTCCCCAGATGGTTCGCCAGTCCGCCACAAGAATTTGGACAAAATGCGGTACACGCCACTAAGTGATATGGGCATTTCACACTTCTACTTAATGGACTGTTATTACTGAATCTAAATGTGAATTGGTAGTATTTGGACCTACAAAGGCAGAACAAACTACAGAGCTGCTACATCTTTAAGCTACCCAGTTCAATACTAGGGCCATTATATTGAAAGCTTACACATCTTAATGCGTAATAAAGGCTGTATGTGATGTCACCACCCAGAAAACATTCTGAGTGAATATGGTGAGTGACTGAAGGTGAGTACTATTTTCTCAAATTCCACAAATGACAAAATCTAGGAATTTACTTCGAATAAGTATCAGTACTGATATATTTATGTCATATATATTAATACATACAAGTGACACTCCTAAAATACATTTAGAGGTCATTGTGAGCTGGTAGTGTGTTAAAAAGGTCAATGAAAAGGATACGGTCCAGGGAAAAGACGTTTTAAATCTACTTTTTCTTTGCAGTATGGACATGTCTGTTTCTTCCCAACTATACACCAGCCTCGTATGCAAAATTCATGAAATCTGAGAAACAAAAGGTTAAGGAAGCATACAAATGATATATACATGTAAACAGAAGTTTATATTATGATTGTTTTTTAAGACTTATAGATGTAGTAGATAAACTTTGCACATCAGTTTTGAAAAAATGGTTTTCTTAATGTGTGGATAGCGTCTAATATCTTATTAATAGTCAATAAGTCTTTTCTTTGTTTCAGCTCTATAATTCAACAAATGTTTACCTAAACATTTCACAATTCTTGTTGGTTAATTGATGGCTTTTTTACAATTGATTTGTGATTAATAATGTTGCATTGGATGTCATTTACATGAGAAAGGTGTAAAGCCAGAGGACTAGCCAACCTCACCAAACCATCAAATGTTCAGAGGGATTGCTCCAAAAATAAACACTCCTCTAATTCTATTAATTAAAGAGAGCATAACGTAGATTGGAACATAATGCCTTAAATCACAATTATAGTGAAAATGTATTGAAAATATTGATAGAGGATATATTTACATACCAAATCCTACATGGCAAAATTGGCTTCAATAAAATAATTAAGTCTATCCACATATCCAGGATGACACATTTCTATGCTATTGTCCACATCTTGTCTGGCTAACTTTATTTTCTCTAGTCTCCCCCCTCAATATGTAGTCTTATTAAAGAAGACAAGTCACAAGCCTTAGAAACAGTTTATATGTTAAATTGGTGATTTACACTGTACTGGGAAGGCGTGTCAGCTCAATTGGTAAAGGCAACCACCCTCAACGCCACTGGCAATTAACAATTTTTTTATTTGATTGTGGTTTAACGTCGTACTCAATGGTATTTCACTTATATGACGACGTGCCATCCCAATGGGTGAAAAAAAAAACACCCTTGACACCACTGGCAACTAACAAAGACAGGACGGGGCAAATACAGGACGACAACAACAGGACGCAATACAGACGCCACAAACAGATCAGCTTCCTG
>JAVFBW010193913.1:0-10192 GCA_034783835.1 Mopalia ciliata
TGCTAAGACCGTTATCAAGCAATGATTGCTTGATAACGGTCTTAGCATCGAGATCGAAACGTCGCTACCCAATTATATCCAGAAGTTGTACATGTCTTACTACAAGGGTTGACTACAAGTCTAATCTAAAGGCGTTTTAAAATCTGTCCACATATTAGATAAAATGTTAAACATGGCGCCAAAAGATAAATTATCAACTTTCAATAATGTAATCAGAGCATATTATATATTTCTAAAAGTAATCACACTGACACAGGGATGTAGATTAATTAAAATCGAAGAATCATCTTATGTTCTAGATAACTCGCAGAGACAAGTTTCTTAATAAACCCTTATCTCGAGTTGTGTTATGGGTAACCTACAGACATCTCGAGAGAAGGTAATGGCCATTAACATGGTGTATAAAATATTGTTAAAAATGTAGCGACCAAGATATTTTACATGGGTTATGAATAAAAAAGCCTTCAACTAAGTATTTCAGAGATACAGGGATAAACCAATGAATATGTCTGTAATAGTATAGTATATATTTTGAATATTATATACATGTACATAACAAAAAGTCAGAACCGACCAAACAAAAGTAAAACTCACCACATTGTAATTTTCTTTGTATAGCGAATTCCCCAGACCAAATACTGAGAAATTCAGGCCTTTCAAAAAAGTTTTATGAACTCTAAAATCTGATGAAGCTTCCTTCAGCCATTTACAAAACCAGCTGGCTCCCTCTGGAGGTTGAGCATCAATGTAAGTGGAGATAATTATGACACAAATGTTACCACTGCTTGCCTGCAAGAAAATCAAAATGTATTTATTTTGTCTGTTTGCTTGGTGTTCTACACACAACCAAGATATGAAGATATGAATTTTCCTCCAGTGCTTAGTAAAAGACAGCACTGCTGCTCTTCAAACAAACTGTCATTAGCCACAGGACAGGCAGGAAAGAAAGAAACAGAAAACACAAATACAAAAGTTACCTCTTCAGCCAATCGGTCTTCGGGATCAAAATCTTTCAGGTTTTGAGCTTTAATTCTGAATCGGTCTCCAACCTTCTCAGCCAGATCTTTGCACAACTCTTTTGACAATTTCTGAAAACAAATCATCCAAAGAAGTTTGCATATAATCAGGGGTTCATTATTGCCCAAATATTATAAAGTTTCAATTCGGTACGCGCGCACATTACCACTAAGTCTCATTGATAAACAAAACAAACTTTTACGAAGTTAGTTTCATTGTGGTTTAACGTCATACTCAACAGTATAATTTCACAATTTCACCCTACATGTACTTCGAATGGTGCAAGGGAAGAAACCTTGTTAAAACCACTTGCGTATTGCAGAGGTCGCATCTAAGGACACCCTCAAATACAGCAGGTCTACATAGGGACTTTAACCTCTGACAGTGAATTGACAGATTTTGACTATCCAGGTTTTTACTGAAATTTTTTTTTTTTTTTTCCCCAAGTTTGAAATTTTTTTTTTCAGGGTCATGTTCAATGTTTTTCATTTTTTAATGCCAAACTATTTACTTGTATCACACCTAAACATAAGAAAAGGAATCTGAATTGAATTTGTTTTTTAAAATGACATCTCAAATTGAGCTAATTCTCTTGCTTGTTCAGTGAGGGTAGTGAAACTGTACTGCTATGAACCCCTCAGGGCCTGGCATGTTTGTTTGTTTGATTGGTGTTTAACGTCGTACTCAACTGTATTTCGCCTATATGACGAAGGTCAGATAAACAGGACATCACAAACAAAATCTGCTTCTTGTTACCCTTTAGATCTGCGAACACCAGGGCAACAGAAAGCAACCTCTTTTCTCGCCTCTCACAATTAACCGAGGAAGCTAAAGGAGTATTCTTCAGGGCCATGGCCCACCCGCTCCCCCACAGGGCTGCATGACAGGGAAGCTTCTGTAATATTTATCCAGGTTTCTACCCCACCATTCATCAGACCACAATCAGGGTTCTTGACCCCCTATCGCTTGATCTTAACACAGATAATGTTTCTGGAGTATAAATGTCAATAATGTATCCATGTTTTTGACGATTTTTAGTCAAAAGGCTAAAACCCCCATATCTGACTTCACACTCAATTATTCTGGTCACACCTTGAAAAACTTTGTAGAAACATTTTTTGGCATAAAATCTTAATGGCATCACCTCATGGCAGTGTATTAACATGGGACGGAGTCATTTAAGAAAATAATTTTTCTGATGCGGTTTGATGCAAGTGTTCTCTTTGTATTTTGATCAGTGGTTAAGGCTGCTTGTTGCCATTGGTAACCGAATACTCAAAACAATTTTGCACAAATTAAGATTGTGTTTGTTTGATTGGTGTTTAACGTCGTACTCAGGGGTATTTCACTTATATGACGAGGGACACAAATACAGAACATCACAAACAAAATTGCTTCCCGTTACCCATTAGCTCTGCCAGGGCAACAGAAAGCAACCTCTTTTCTCGCCTCTTACGATCGACCGAGGAAGCCGAGGGAATATTCTGCAGGGCCATGACCCACCGGCTCCCTCACGGGGCAATACTGATCTAAAGTGAATCTTCCTCCTGTGCTGAGTAAGACATAATCACCAGGCTTTGAGCAAACTGGTGATAGCTAGAGGGCCCAAGTAAACTGTAGTCCTGAACGCTCGCAAGATATGTTCACCAAAAAGGGAAAAACAGAATACAGAAGAAATAAATAACTAAAAATTAAACACTATTATTTTAATCTTAGCCACTATTAGGATTGGGTTTCTTTGCTTGAATGGGATTTTATCCAAATATGTCAGCACAATGGCAGAGGGAAACGAACTTTGATGACAAGGGTTAAAGCAGACATTAAGAGGAAACAAGGTGAAAGCAGACAACACAGGAAGAAAAGTCAAATAACATTATTTGCAGTATTTTGGGATACCACTGTCTTAGATTGAGTAGACGAAACAAGACAAAAAGAGAATACAAGGTGAAATAAGACAATAGATAATGCAAAGGGTTTTAACAGGATACAACGTCAGCGAGTTAAGACAAAGAAAGGATACAAGGTGTTATAAGACAAAGAAAGGATACAAGGAGGGGTACTACAAGACTGTGACAAGACAGACTCACCTGGGGCCTTTTGTGACTGTGTGAGATATCTGACAGGCCTGTGTATTAAACAACATGACTTGGGAGTTACATCATGATTCACAGGAATTTGTTACAATTGATCATTTCAACATTTAAATTGACTAACCCTGCACCTTAGGTGGAAATAAATGTCAAATGAAATCTATGTCAAATCAGTGAGACTATCAAGATGAGCTCATTTCTAAAGTTTCCACAGCTCCTTGGGTGACTCCAGAGCACTTGTACCCTTCTCTATGGTACATGGGTGGAGTAACCCTGCCCTATGACACATCGGTGGTGGAGTAACCCTGCTCTATGGTACATGGGTGGAGTTACCCTGCTCTATGGCACATGGGTCATTGGGTGGTGGAGTAACCCTGCTTTATGGTACATGGGTGGAGTTACCCTTCTCTAAGGAACATGGGTAGAGTTACCCAGCTCTAGGAACATAGGTGGAGTGACCCTGCTCTAAGGATTATGAGTGGAGTTGCCCTTCTCTATGACACATGGGTAGAGTTGCCCTGCTCTATGACACATGAGTGAAGTTACCCTACTCTATGACACATGGGTGGAGTTACACTGGTCTATGGCAAATGAATGGAGTTACCCTGCTCTTTGGTACATGAGTGGAGTTACCCTACTCTATGACACATGGTTGGAGTAACCCTACTCTATGGCACATGGGTGGAGTTACCCTGCTCTATGACACATGGAGTTACCCTGCTGTATGACAGATGGGTGGAGCAACCCTGCTCTATGGTACATGGGTGGAGTTACACTGCTCTGTGGCACATGGGTGGAGTTATCCTGCTCTATGCCCTCAGGGGTGGAGTTATCCTACTCTATGATACATGGATGGAGTAATCCTGCTCTATGACACATTGGTGGAGTAACCCTGCTCTATGGTACATAGGTGGAGTTACTCTGCCCTATGACACATGGGTGAAGTAACCCTGCCCTATCACACATGTGTGGTGGAGTAACCCTGCTCTAAGGTACATGGGTGGAATAACCCTGCTCTATGACACATGGGTTGAGTAACCCTGCTCTATGACACATGGGTGGAGTTACCCTGCTCTATGGCACATGGGTGGAGTAACTCTGCTCTATGACACATGGGTGGAGTTACCCTGCTCTATGGCACATGGGTGGAGTTACAATGCTCTATGGAAAATGGGTGGAGTTACACTGCTCCATGGAAAATGGGTGGAGTTACACTGCTCTTAGTGCTCTAAGACACATGGGTTGAGTTATCCTGCTCTACGACACATGGGTGGAGTTACCCAGTTCTATGACACATGGGTGGAGTAACCCTGCTCTATGACACAAGGGTGGAGTTACCCTGCTCTATGACACATGGGTGGAGTTATCCTGCTCTATGACACATGGGTGGAGTAACCCTGCTCTATGGCACATGGGTTGAGTAACCCTGCTATATGACACATGGGTGGAGTTAAACTGCTCCATGGAAAATGGGTGGAGTTACACTGCTCTTAGTGCTCTAAGACACATGGGTTGAGTTATCCTGCTCTATGACACATGAGTGGAGTTACCCTGCTCTATGACACATGGGTGGAGTTACCCTGTTCTATATTTTTGGGGCAGAGTGACCCTGCACTATGGTTTCTGGGTGGAGTTACCCTGCTCTTTGACAAATGGGTGGAGTTACCCTGCTCTACGACAAATGGGTGGAGTTACCCTGCTCTATGGGTTTTGGTTGGAGTTACCCTGTTCTATGTTTTTGGGTGGAGTTACCCTGTTCTTTGTTTTTTGTGGCGGCGTTATCCTGTCCTATGGTTTTTGGTTGGATTTACCCTGCTCCATGGTACATGAATGGAGTTACCTTGCTCTATGACACATGGGGGGAGTTACCCAGTTCTATGGCACATGAGTTGAGTAACCCTGCTCTATGACACATGGATGGAGTAACCCAGCTCTATGGCATATGGGTGGAGTTTCCCTGTTCTATGGTACATCAGTAACCCTGCTCTATGACACATGGGTGGAGTAGCCCTGCTCTATGGCACATGGGTGGAGTAACCCAGCTCTATGACACATGGGTGGAGTAGCCCTGCTCTATGGTACATGGGTGGAGTAACCCTGCTCTATGACACATGGGTGGAGTAGCCCTGCTCTATGGCACATGGGTAGAGTAACCCAGCTCTATGGCACATGGGTGGATTAACCCTGCTCTATAACACATGGGTGGAGTAACCCTGCTTTATGAAACTAGCCTGTGGCGGAATAATTAAGAATAGGCCTACAGAATGTATTTGATGTGAATATTTAACCTGTACTAGGTCAGTAAGTCTGTTTGATTAAGCTCTGCCATGATAGCCAATTAGCCATACTGGTATATGTTTTTGTGCAGCCATTTCCCATGAGCCTTTGTTGGCGAAGCAGATTCTGACCTTGTGACTTTACCATATGCCACATGTTGTGAAAGAACAAAGGTGCATGGGAATCAGGTAACAAGATGACAGGAGCTGGTTGCTGGAGAAAGTTTTGGACAGGCGATAAGTGCAGTTAAGGAGCTTTAAAATGAATGCCAAATAGGTATATAAAGACAGACTTTTTTCACGTTGATTAGTTCCTTTTAAAAACATTTTACTTTCGGTGTAGTTTGGATAAAAAATGTCAATCTGCAAGGCGTTTTTTTATGAAACTGTACCGTCAGTAGGCCCTGTTTACATGACTGTGAGTGCTTCCCCTCCCAGTCATGAAGTATTGTCATCCCGCACACATGTGGCGCAAGAGTGGAGCCACTTTCTGTACAGTAAGATCATTAAAAAAGAGCAACATGGCGGCTCGCTGGACGGTTTCGAGCAGGGCGAAAGACCGGAGCGGATAAAAAGTGGCGTACATCACGCTTATGCCACATGTGTGCGGGATGACAATACTGAGAGGGGAACAACTTACAGTCATGTTAACAGGGCTAAAGTCAGTATTGCATACGCTATATAATGACAGTACCTGGATCATGCGATCTAGTTTGATTTAGATCCAGGTACTGGAACCGTCATTATATAGCACATTCTATAGGCCTACTAGTTTAATTGAAGACTGGACCACTACATCAAGATCCTGAGTATGCAATTACACTGTTTGAGACGTTTAAACTCTGCAGGCTAGCTACTCGACCGACTCTATACATATAACTGAAGTATATCAGATCATAAGCGACAAGCGCCAATCAGGGGGTAACAGCCTCTATGTGGCTGTCTCCCATCGGACGGAGCTGTTGTTCACCAGCTTAAAGTTCACATTATGTAAGCATTATGATTACTATTAGTTTCAAAGATACACAAAAAGGCATGTTCCTATGAAACTATAAAACTGTCAGGGCAAGTTACCGGTTTCTTCCAATCACGGCTAGCCCTATGAGCTGCCTGCTTCCCAGAAGAAACATTATTTAAACTTCACAAAAGTGCGCTGTTTGTCTGTTAGCTCCACACACAGTGCACGCGCCCCGGTTTGGTTTAGGCCTAGTTTGTCTACGTCTCTACTCGACAGCTATAACAGCTGCTCAGCTGACAGTCAGTGGTAGGGCTAAACAGTTAAAAATCGGTCATAGCTTTAACCTATTTTCGCTTTAAGGCTATTGCACGTTGGTTTTTATTTTATTTTTAACTTAGGTTAGGTTAAAAAGTATTTTATTAGATCAGTGTTTCGGAACAACTGTAGAATTGTTTGTCCGTAAAAAAAAAAAAACAGCATTTATTATATTGTAATACCCGCATGGAGGTTTAACCATGGTAATAACCAACTCTTACACTAACACTTAACCCACCAAACCTAACTTAACGACTATTAACTAAACCAGATCTCTTTAAATGCAATCATTTATTTGTAGCCACAGGCACACGGCGCAATGTTATGTTTGGTGAATTTGGTCGCTAGTTGAAGAGTACCGGCCGTATAGGCCCTACTGATGCTCCGTCCGGGACTCCTCGTTTTTACCACTTTTATTACTCGTAGGCCTACTTACGACTAGAAGCATTCGAGAGCACTGCTACGAGTCGTAAACACGATTTCACGACGTGTAAACGAGTGGTGATTAGGACTGTCCCGAACGCGGCATTATACTCTTCAGCGACCAAACATAACATTGCATCGTGTGCCTGTGGTGTAGCTTATCTAGGCCTATTATTTGCACATGTAGTTTGACAACAAAAGTCTGACAGCTACTGTCTGACAGCTACCACAGTTTATGGTTATCACGAAAATGTAACTGTGAAAATAGTCGTGCTGTCTTTGTAGCACTACACATTTCTCTACGTATCAAGCGGGATAACCTTACTACAAACTGGTTCCTTGCTTTTATAGTGACTTGTCTCCCCTCGACCGTGGAATAATTCTTGGAAGACGTCGGAAATGTTCGACTTCAATTTCGTAATGTTGATTTGTAATTTATTAGTTATAGAACAAACTAGGGCTATACTAGCACAATGAATATGGCTAATTCCTCCGTCTTAGCCCTACATCCCGCCTTTCTCAACCCATGATGAAGGTTGGAAATTGATCCGCATATCTGATTTCTCTCTGATTTTTGGGGGATACAAAAGTCACAATTATCTAACTCCTTATTTCGTTTCTGACGGTTAAATAAAGTTTTATTTGAGCTTACCGTCCGAGTTGAGACGTATAAGTTATCTCCATTTGCAATAATAAGATTGAAAACCGTTAGAAAAGAAATATTGCAAGTAAGTAAAATACTAGTCATTGTGTTCAGTGTACGGTATCTATAACGAAAAAATCAGAGAAAAATAAAATATATGTTTTAGGAGGCCGGCGATAGCGGCGGATCAATTTTCAACTTTCACTTCGGGTTGAGATAGACTAAGACGGAAGAATTAGCCCTATACATTGTGCTAGGGCTATGTTTTAATCGCGTAAGCGCAAAATCTCGAGTGACCAGATCAATAGTAGAGCGGAACGATGTGTTTTGATTGTTGTGTAGCGTTATTCGGTTTCCTTCTGTCTAGGCAATCAGACGTAGAATACACACAATGTTATACATTTTGTTCATCTTTACAGAGTGTTTATTAATGACTGGGTCAAACATTCTTCTGCCCACTCCAGTGCATTGAGTGTCGTCTCCCCTTTGGTTTTCAAAACGGCGCGTATATAACTGATTTATGTCAAAACATCCTTCGACACTTTTCTGTACCGGTAGGCCTACAGTTATCTCGGAGGTGAATGGAAGCAATAATATTACACGAAAACGTGTAATGTTGACTGCCGAAATGTTTTGTGCGCATGGGTACATGGAAAACAATCAAAGTGGACCTATTCCGCGGATTTGTGAATGAAACTCTTCATCAAACAAGCCCGTATTGCGGTTAAAATCACATTTAAACAAAACACTTTTACTTTTTTACGTATGTCTTTTTGTAAATAATTCACATTTCGTTCAAGATTAATATTTTAATAATTATGACGTAATCATAGCAACACAAGAATAGTCTCCAGACATAAACAATAAACACGTGGATTCATATGATGAAAGTTAATCCATGCAAGTTACCTCCTCTGAAATGACCTGTAGGCCCGGCAATGCGAGGCGTCTTATACAAACGAACCCGCAAAAACACGTGGACCTATAAGGTCTTAAAGTAGTCTACTGTTTTAACTTATTATTTTTATTGCATATTTATAAAAACAATCTGTATTGCGCTTGCCTTCAAGTAAGCATAGCCGTTAATTAGTTAATTTTCCAGGCGGGACTGATGTTAATGTTACAAAGCACGGCTGGTCATCAGTGTGTCCATTTGCTTTTGGATGCATTGGAAGGCATCTGTAACAACACGGCGTATACACAAGCTTGGTTGTCCCAGCACAATGTTAATCTACTGTATACAGATCAAAATAGCTCTTTGGGTAACACATACCTTTAGCATGTTTTCGGCTTACATGCGGTTAGAAAAACGGGCTTTAAATACCAGGATGAAATGTATACGGATGTTTATTGTTGTTTCGCTTGGGGACGAACCGTCATTTTAGGCTTTACATGAAAGTATTCATCAATGCAGGCAATAGGGGACAGCCTCGACTAGATGATATAACTACCGTCTTTTCGAACAGTTCCGCTTTTCAAATTAACTAATTAACGGCTATGCCTATTCGATTGCGAGTGCAATACAGATGGTTGTCTTTGAAAATCAAAAAACGTCACAATAATTTTTTTATGAAGTATAAAAAATCAGTGGTTTTATTACCAGATTTGCTGGCTGTACATATTGTAACCTTTCCGCATATTATGTGTATATCAAATTGCAAGTCACCCACAAGTAAAAGATCGATGTATAAAGGAAAAAAGCCAGTACGACAAAAACTACACTGTTTCAAATAGCATATACGAACGTAGCACAATGTATAGAGCTAATTCCTCCGTCTTACCCCTACGTCCCGCCTATCTAACCCCATGGTGAAAATTGAAAATCAATAGGCCGCTATGGCCGGCCTCAAAAAAACTATTTCTGATTTTCTCTGATTTTTTCTAGATACACTGAAACCATTGATTAGTATTTTACCTACTTGCAACATTTCTTTTTTGACGGTTTTTAATCTTATTATTGCAAAGTCAACTAGGGCGAAAAACTTAAATAAAACTTTATCTAAAAGTCAGAAAAGAAAGAAAGACTTTGATTATTGTGATTTTTCCTTCGAAAAAAAAAAACAATCAGAGAAAAATCGGATATGTGTTTTGAAAGGCCGGCCATAGCGGCGGATCAATTCCAAGCTTCACCATGGGTTGAGATTAGGCGGGACGAAGGGCTAAGACGAGGAATTGTGCTAGGTGACACAGTAACTGTCTGGTCGAATTTGAGCCACATAGTTAAAGGTAGCTTAAGTATTCAAATAATGAGTTTGGAACTATTCCATCTTTGCTTCAAATGTGATAGGGATGGTGCATTTGCTTTGCATTCTCATGGAATTCTCTGCATGATGCCTGATTAACCATGGTGTGTATATTAGCCGTGCCGTGTAGGATACCGGTACAATTTTGTTTATATTTCTAAAAGCAATCACACTGGCACAGGGATGTAGATCAATTAAAATCGAAGAATCATCTTATGTTCTAGATA
>JAVFBW010193924.1:0-10192 GCA_034783835.1 Mopalia ciliata
CATGCATCATTAAAACACACCCACCACACATGCATCATAAAAACACACCCACCACACATGCATCATGCAAACACACCCACCACACTTGCATCATGCAAGCACACCCACCACACATGCATCATACAAACACACCTACCACACATGCATCATTAAAACACACCCACCACACATGCATCATAAAAACACACCCACCACACATGCATCATGCAAACACACCGACCACACATACATCATGCAAACACAAATACCAGACATACATACAAGCAAACCAACCATGCTCTCCCACACAAACATAATAGAAACACTACTAACATTAGCAACACACAATGGAGCTCTTAATTACTTCATAAAAATTAGGGTGTTTAAAGCATGATGTTGGATTATATGGAAATACATGTATCATTAAGTATGGCATTAAACCCCAATAAAAAAAAACATAAACAACAAAAACAAATTAATAAATGCTATTTTTTAAATAAGTTTTGAGCTATGTTTGTGTCAAACTAAAATCAAATCCTACAATATATAAAGTTACATCAATTTTAGAAAACAAAATGTGGATTTGGTGTGTGTGTGTTTTTATCACCTTGCAAAATGATTAATCGGAACACAGCAAATTTTGTTGATGGATAATTATCAGGGTTATTGGTATCTAGCACACTGCAACAAATGTTCATTTTACATATATAATACCAATTCATCATTAGTAGACCTCGCCTAATTCTGTTCCAGGTGAGTATTGTGGCGAAAAATGGGAAATCACATTTATGGATCGGGATAGTAGTTTTCATTTCCAGCTTGTCTGGTGGCTGGACATAAATGATTCAAATTACTCTCGTTTCATAAATTTTATGTCACTGCTTCATCAATTGGAAGTCCTATATATTGCAGTATAAACATAACTGTACTTTGTTTGCTATAACTGTAGGCGATTTGAATGTACAAATATGTATGCTAAATGTATGATCAATGTAAACTTTAATACTCATTTTTAAATTACCGCACTTAATATGGCATTGGAAACCACATGTATGCACTAACATCACTGTGCTTGGTTACCTTTAAATGTATTATTGTGTACAAATCATTAATATGAACACAGTTCTGTCTGATTTTTTTTTAGTTTAGTAAAACCTTGCTATCAGTGGTCGTGTTGCAAAGATATGTCATCATTTTGACACCAAACCAGTATCTCTTGGTGTTCTTACTAAATAAAATCGGACCAGGAAGCCACCCTGTGTGCAATGGTTATGATTTCGCTTTATGATTTTTTTAGGCTTTGCCATTGTTGGTTTCTTTCGTCATATGGTCTATTATACACCCAACTAGTGCTAAAACGGGTAATCCGGTACCCATGAACGTTACAAACTTGAAGATATTCGAATATAGAAATCGCTAACCGATTAACCGAAAATTTGACTAGACCCCTTTACTATGCCGGCCATGGGAAATCGCTGGGTAAATTTCTTGCAGAAAATCTGCCCCTGTTTTGACTGCTGTCATTTTGAATAAAAAACGTAAAATAAATTTTAAAGGGGATCACTTTTCAGCCATAAAATGGCTTACATAATATAGCGCCAAATTGTCGTGCTTCGTCGGCCGTTCGTCGCCATGGCTGAAATAATTGCTAGCATTACAAAATCTTTCTTTTAAACAGGTGATCTGCTTTTCTTAATTTATGGCAAATTGGTTTGAACTATTGTTTACAGCCGAGTTACGATAATCTGCTAGGAAAATTTTTTTAGTTCAACCTTCTACAGGATTAGCATATAGCCGACTGAGTGAGACACTAGGGGCAGTCCTCGAGAGGAGACAGATCACAGACACATTTACCATATGATAAAAAAAAAATCTGACACGTAGACACGTTAGCAAACTGCGAATCTAACACATTGAAAACGTAGTAATACATACGCCTCAAGGGGCCTGCATATATGTTGTAATCATAAAAGTTCTACCTCTTGAAAATAATTACGGCAGTACATTCTTACTGTTTTTATTCTTCAAAATATCGTTGCATGTAACCTAGTGTGGTGTTTATCAACATTTTATGCAAAATAATGATTTAACGATATAAGCTTTTGACCATAAACACTCCATAGATAAAAACGATGTAGCAAACATGTAAACCAGAGTCCAGTCAGCGCAAAGCGGATGAAATACTTTAGGCGTGTGTTCAACATAACCTGCCTCCATCACGGGAATTGGTAAGCAAACTCAACCCGTACTTTATTCAAGGTCATTGCCTCATTGGTTTCATCAATGAACTTGAGAAACTATCTATTTTTTGTATGAAAATGACTTAAAACAGTAGTTTACACATTTTAATTACCTTTCTCCTTCACATGAAACCTGTACTTTAGCTTCTTCTTAAGGTGACGAATCGTTCTGGATCTCACCAAATTCCATCAACCGAAAAAGCCACCATTGCATAATTTGGCAATATTTACGTCTGTATCTGTTGTGAACACAAGACTTAAGAACGAATTCAAGGACTTGTTTCAAATTTGGAAAATAGTTTCCTCTGGTAAAGAAACAGATGGAAATGCTGTTTACATAATTCAGCAAACCGATTTGGCTATCACCCAAATTCAGATATTAACTTCAAACTTCGGTTTTTCAGTTAATACCATAGATGGGGTTGTTTTTCACCATGTTTCATAAAAAAAATATGGCCGACATTGGCTATAGCACCAGTATGGTGCCAAAACACCATAACTTTCACTCTCTGTTTTTTATAAGTAAAAAATAATTTCAATTTTAAGTAAGGTATGTTTATTTGACTGGTATAATGAGCATGTTTTTGTTTTTTTTCAAAATAAGCCTTTAGCGGTGGACCTGCTAACTACTCATCTTGTTCAGAGTAACAGTTCACAGTCCTTTATTTTATAATACTTACCTCTTGGATGACAATAATTTCATGTCCTATATAAGTTTTCTATCAAAAGGATGGCTAAAAATGCTTTTCTGTCATCTAATTGTGGTAATCTAGGGTTCTTCGCAGTAAAATAAAGAACCCGTTTCTCATTTAACGCCACATAAATAAGCGTGGACCCAGCAAACCAAACAAAGTTGCGACTTTGTTTTGATGTGGTCGCGTAACGTTTCAAAAAAATTTTGTGGACTTTTGAATAAGTTATAATAAGGTTGTTTCCACTGGTACAAACTAACAAACAAATTTTATTGTAGATTTACGTTGCACTAAGGTTGTTTTTTGGCTACTCTACAATGTTTCCAATGTGTAGCTAGTATGCAACGTTGCAGCTACGTAGTGTGTTGGCTGGGGTTCCATTACAGTGTAGTACGACACGCACAACCTAGCATGCGGTCCTAATGGGAGCAGCGCGGAAACTGGACATTAACCTATGCATAATCGCAGCCCAGCAAGCCCACCAAACAACCACTTGGGGTCCCAGTTGGTTGTGGTTGTTGGTTGTTTAGTAGAGGTATCAAACACGCCTTCCGATGGGATACCAACTCCCCAGTCATCATAGAAATATAAATGACACAGATGGAAGAAACAGCACTTATGACTTCCCCCTTAAACCTATAGCTTGATATAGAAAAGTCGATGGTACGTTTGACTTTGTTGTGCTCAAACCGGATAACAACCTCATTACTCCACTGGGCCCGCGGCCGTGGCTTAGTGGTAGCCAGTGCCCTTCCCAGACTGAATCAGCTTCGATTTACCGGTGACCGGATCGAGTCGACCATCAAGTATATGTGCGGGTCATATGTTGTGGCTCCGGCAATCGCGGGGTGGTTTGTACGAGGTTTCCTCCAGGTTTTCCATCTGGCTGTATACAATGTGAAGTAGACAATCCGTCGTCATATAAGTGAAATACCCTTGAGTACGACGTTTAACACCAATTAATCAAACAAACAAAAATTACTCCACTAGACCACATAAAACCCCAGCACCCAAGAAAACAGTTTACCTTGGAACTGGAAACCAGCCACAATCTTCCCTTCCTCCAGGTTCTTATTCACAACGCTAATCCCAACCTAGAGACCAGTGTAAATCGTAAACCCACTCATTTTGACCACTAGATACATGTCTTATCTAACCTACCTACCACTGTAAAAACAGGAGTTATTTCAACGCTGACCAAACGTGCCCTGAATATATGCTGTACCGACTAACACCAACATTAAAAGCCGTAAGAAAATATTCAAAAAAAATACCAGTAACCTAATGAGTATCCCTAGATAAACAA
This sequence comes from Mopalia ciliata, assembly GCA_034783835.1. Taxonomy (NCBI): domain Eukaryota; kingdom Metazoa; phylum Mollusca; class Polyplacophora; order Chitonida; family Mopaliidae; genus Mopalia; species Mopalia ciliata. The sequence continues at coordinate 4,218 of JAVFBW010193924.1, forward strand.
TTAACACTTACTATCCTAAGTTGGAAAGGCCAGTCGTAACTCAGGACTCCAACAATCCCAGGACCTTGTAAGCATGCATAGCCTTCAGAAGTGGAAAAGCAACCAATACTTTGTACAATCCAACGGAAGAAAGTACCTAACGCAAAAAAATACAACCAATGTAAAGAATTTACAAAACTGATTGCGATTTGGACAAATCTATGTCTATTTAATGTCAAATTGAAAGAACAACAGAAATCCTTAGACAAGGGAGACAACAAATCTGCATGTTGGGAACACATCTTAGCCAACCTTACTCACCAAATACATTTGGACAATATACGAATTATCTGACGAGAGGAAAAGGAATGTTACAAGACGTCATCCGATCAAAAGATCTGTCTGAACTGAGACAAAGGACTATACCTATACTAAGTTTTTCTTGGCCTTGCAATCCAGGCAATAGTGTCTTAGATGGAGGTGGTAGTATGCCTTGCAGTGACAGTGCGCGACCTTATAATTACAGGTTGACCATTTAGTTGTAGCAGCCTAGCAGGTTTCCGGAATGGATATATTTTCATACGACCAGAAAACAATGCCCTGTCGTCGGTACTTACAGACTGTATGTTCCAATCTTCAACACCTCACAAGGAGGTGTGCCGAAACCCTCAAAAACACTGTTTTATACCAATACACCGTCTAAATCTGCCCTTTTCACGTATAAACTGCTTGTGTGGCTTCGTCTTCCGTTGGTATAGAAGTCAGTGTATGAATGTGTTTTAATGTATTAAATAATCCCAAATACGGCATTTAGTTTTGATAAAGAGGAAGACATTTTTGTTTGTCTAAAGTATATATTTTGAATAAATGAAGAGATAAAATGTATACATGCAAATACATAAACAATATAGTTGTATTAAAATGTTTAGCAAACCGTTTAAATGTTTGTTAGGAAAATTCTTATTTTAATTAATGCGTAATAGCATAATGCTAATTAAAAAAGCCGTCATTTCCGTTTTGGATCCATACAGTTGAAGCTGTCCAGTTGGGCACTGCTGTGTCCATTTGCTGCAGGACTTTTCGTGGTTTCTTGTATGGAATTAAGGCTTAAAGCATGTTATCCATGTTATTAGTTATCTTTCTGACGTACATGAAGCAGGCACTGGCGACAGCTTGCTAAATTACTTTCCTAACGATGAACAAAACTGCATGCTAAACTAATCTTATTTAATAAAGTGAATACATTGAGGATTTCTTTAATAACTGATCTGAAATTCAGACATTACATTAGTGAAATTAGCAATCATGAATGTGAGTACACTGTTGACGCTCAGTTGTTTGACTATACAGGCACGTATTGTGATATCATTCTGTGAAATTACCAATGTCCTTTTAGACTGAGAGTGCTTTGATTTGTTTATTTTGTTTTGTTTTGTTTTTTTTTTTTTTGTTCAAAAAGACTTGGAAACTTGCCAGAGAATTGTTTTAAAACAGACAGCTGGGCAAGGGTAACTACCCTCGACGCCACTAGCAACAAACACAGACAAGCCATGATAATAATACGAAATACAATGAACACACAAAACAAATCTGTCTCCTAGTTCCGAGAGCACCTGAATAACAAGAAACTTTCTGGCAGGTCTGTACGGGTATTGGAGCATCGAATAGAACCGAATTTGTATTGTTCGAGTCCGCTCAGTGGAATTGTAAAAGCTGCACCTGCTATCCCACTGCTCGGGTTCAAATCACATTTTCTTCAGAACAGTTTCTTTTTCTGACTCCTACCCAAAATTAATATTCTGCTATGCACATTTTAATATTTTTTTCAGCTCAAGTCTGATCTGCTCACCGGAAATAACATAAAGATAGAAATTGATGGCGTAGTTAATATCAGTTACCGCCCTGGCAAGTTCTGTTACAGGTATCGGAACTTTAGCATTCTGGTAGAAATTAAGCAACGAATATACTGCATTTGGAAACAGAAGCACAAGGAAACAAAATGTTATAACTAATAGCATTCGGTTTACCTTTCGGTCAGCCAAACTGGGATTTATTCTCTCAGAAGTTATGATGGCTGCTTTGGCTTTTCTTAGTTGTATGACTATCCAGATATTGGCAGAGGCTATTAAGACGAATGGCAGCCCAGCAACTAAAGACAATGCAACATGATAGTGCAGAATTTTCCATTCTGAACTCATAAAACAACCTCTGCCTTCGATATAATACACCGTTTTCGGGATATAAATGAAAATGATAGCTATTGCAACTACTATCCCAATTGTGACAAACCTGGTGATTTTTACACCAGCAAGGACTCTACTTCGGAGTGGGAATGTGATAACAACGGCTCTCTCCCAAGCCACTGCTACAATCAGCCATCCAGAACATGCATGGACTGATGTCAATATATACTCGACGGCGGAACATTGTAGACTGGAATTAAACGTTATCAGCAAAGAGAGATCAAGGTGATCCCGTAACAGATTTATCCACATTAAAAGTCGTCCTAACAGAGCCCCTGTGTCACAGACAGCCAAAGCTCTCAGATAGATCGTGAAGGATTTCACTCTTAGATTTTTCCTGAAAAGAACCAACAGTGCCAGAGTATTGCCAATAGTTCCACCAATAACAAACACTGGTCTCATGTAGAGGTACATCCATAAACTATGCGAGAAATCAGGTTCATTAATATAGCTTACATTAACTATATAATTGTACCAGTGAGTAAAACCAACACTGCTAACATTTTTAACACCGAACATTTTGAATTGAGGAATTCCGATTCAACTGGCTCTTACTTTCAATGTTGATTTTACTTGACACTTTGACTGACCCAAAAGAATACCAATCTGGAAATGCAAACTATAGACAATGAGGAGAGGAATTATTGTTCTGCTGATCGAGAGAAACGTTTGTTCTGCTGATCCACATAAATAGTAGCAGCTCATGAATAATAAAAGAACAGTATACGTCTTTGAATTACCGTCATGCTGAATTGTTTTACAGCATGTTGCTGATACACAATGCTTTTAAATAGAACAACTGTATGATCAACGAATATTATTTTACCCGCATACAACTTATATTTGCTTCCTACAAACTTGTCTCAGAACGATATTCAGGAGATTGTGAGCCAGAATATCTACCTTATTCTAAGCAAACCAGTCTGTTGGCGGACTGTGCAAATATCGGTTATTTAAATATTGCCCATGCTTTTATGTCTAATAGGAAAAGAACTCCATCGACATAAGAGAAGTACTATCTCGAAGAAAAATTATCCACTTTGATCTCAAAATGTCCCGGCTTAACCTTGCCTACATAAGTATACAGTAATGTTATGTCTAACATGATAGATTTTTAAGGATAGGAGATTCAAACACGAGTTGCTATGGAAAAAATACATCACACGGTTTTATTACCAATTATCGATAAAAATATTTTTTAAGGTTTGTTTTGTTTGATTCGGGTGCAACTTCATACTGAAGGGTATTTCACTTATATGACGATGTGCCAGCCCAATGGGTGAAGGAAACCACCCTCAAGCATCTTTCACTTTTTTGAGACCGTCGGAGCTAACTGAAATAGAATCTGTTTTACTTCCAAAGTCGAGATATGGACTCCATGTGTTCATCACAATGTAACTATCACAATAATGAGAATTTTTCCTGTAACCACAGGGTTTCCTGTCACACTTTGAATAATGTGGGCCGCCCTGTACTCAAGTAACACAGACTTAAACACAGATTGGACCTAATTAAAAAAAACAATAAAGTGTTCAAGGAAAGTTTCTTGGGATTTCTGTCGTACTCTTAATTTGTTGACGTTGTATAAAGGTGCACGATTAGTCCTAAATTCATTAAGCCACACTCTTTCTGACGAGGTATTCAACGATCTACCCTCTACGATATGGAGGGATTCGTTCAATAATTGAAATTTCTGCTGGTTATGTAAGCTGTCATTCGCAACAAAAACGTAGAAGCCTTTAGCTCGCCAAAATTTAACAAACATATGCGATATTCTAGAATTATTATTATTTTTTTTTTTCCAAGTTTTGTCGTTATTTGTGCTACGCGGAATCGATTGGGAACTAAATTGGGGGCTTTTCATCTGTATACTGTATGGGGCGGGAATTATACGTTCGTGCCCGGCAGATATATTTTAAAAGCAACATCAAACGTGTTAATCGAATAACGCTTTCAGATTTTTGTCGTTATTCTCGAAGCTAGTTTATGGGTTAGAGACTATTTGTCTGTGTACCATATGGGGCGAGGAATTCTTACTTGAGTTGAATGACGAGTTGAATGATTTTGAAACAGTTAAAAATTGAGTTGAATAAAACCACACGACAAAGATACACAATTAACTTGTTATATATTATTTGAAATTGTATTTGTAACTGTATAAACTATTTGCCAGCAGTGAGGTCAGCAGTATAGTCTGCATAGTTGGGGTAGTATACCGCATAACATAACAAGGAAGAGTTCTGAATGGAGCATCTGTTACTATTTAATGTATAGAGATGCTGCGACGATAGAGATAAGAGTTGTGCGTTATTCAGTACAATGTGGTGCGGCTGGACAAGCGTCTTAGTACATAAACAAGGTAGGGGGATGTATTTAATGAAGCAGCGTTGGGCGATGTGATGAGAGATGCTTGGTTGATTGATTGATTATTGTTTCAGGCATCATTCAGCGGTATTTCAGCTACGCTGTGGCGAGAGCACATTTACATTTCTATGGATTTATTATTTCTAACAACATCTCCAGCAATGTTGTCAAACAAGTCCTTCATAGAGGTGACTGTGTAGAACTGTTGCTTAATATTGGCAAAGTCCACAAAATCAACCAATATGTGTTTGATGTCGTAAACGCAGTCGTGGAATGACAGCCAAGCATCTCTCATCACATCTCATCGCATGTGTGTAACATCAATAGGCTCATCAAAATTTAATGAATGCAAAATAGTTTGTTGGCTCCTGATGACTGAGCGTCTGATCGCATATTGTAACCATCAAGTACCATCTAGCTTGTTAATGCAGACTGGGATCTTTGGGGTAAACGCGCACCATTACTATCTTACCAGGAAGGGACGAAGGTGCTCTCCCTTTACAATGAGCCAAAAGTTCATAAACAGTTGAAAACTGGTTATCTAGGTCATCATAATATTGAAAAAATAAAATTGTATTCATTTAAAACTGATTAAACTTGTTAGTATCTTTATGGGTTTTTTTATGTATGGTGAGCAATTATAATATCATCGTCGTTAGTATTGAAAAAGCAGACTTACTTCCCTTTTCATTTCCACTTCGGGTTTGTGGACATTACCGTTGTTTTGAATAATGTGGTTTTGTAGTTCGTGGTTCAAAATCCAAAATATCTCATTTTTACTCATTTATTTATGTCACACAATAAATCAATTTGTGTAATGGTGTGATAAGCACACATAGAACTACAAAATGACATCAGAATCGCCAAGGATTCCGAAAGATAGAAACGTCTTACCCTAGTTTGACAGCTGTCAAAAGGTACATGTGTCTAGATATTCATAATCTATACATGGAGCTGGAACATAAGGCTAATGTGTTCTGGACACTCAAATGGCAAACACATCTGTTAACTGGAATAATGACAAAGGGATAAATAAGTTGACAGAGCTGATTTTCTCGTCTGATTTCTATGTACTATATCTGTCTCATGTCGCATACTACCGAGTCTATCCATGAAGTAGTTGCATTTGTGCGGGAAGCTTTTTTGTTACCCGTACTGTATAGGAATATCATAACAATTAAAAATTGCTGCACCCATGCAAATGACGATAATGTTACATTTTGGGAGTTGAAGAATGGATTATGACTGCAAACCACCTTTTAAGTAATTAAGGTCTTTAATTTTATATCATTTTGTTTAACCTTTTACTCCAGGCCATTTCACTCATATGACAACTACTTAATTAATTCGTCTTTTCGCTTAATATGGTTAAGATAGGAAAAGAAACCT
>JAVFBW010193935.1:0-10192 GCA_034783835.1 Mopalia ciliata
ATAGGCTTATATATACACCGTTTTTATCTGAGTAACTATACCTATAGTCACTTGTTTTAATGGCATTAAGTAGCAGTAGTAGTAACATAACACAGTTCTATAGAATTCAACTTCTATATTCTGTTTCACGTTAACGCACCCCATACGGTTTCCCGTCAAACGGGCCATACCTCTCTCCATATGACACAGAGTTGAACCGCTTTTGTATTATCCAAATATAAGACCACTATTTCAAAACGGTCAAAGCAGGGATTAAACTATACTTATCTTGGCTTAACATTGGAAAGCATTCAAACAATGTTTAGCTACCGGTGTCGTTACAATAAGATACTTATAGGTGTTTGGAGTGGAAACATGCCGCCCCTGACAGTATAGAAAAGAATTTAAACTTGTCGGCGAAGGCATTGTTTAATGCTTTTGGTAGATCGGCAGTGGCTATATCATCTGATGTCCACGAACTGCCCTTTTAGAAGTATACTGTACTGAGAAAAGCCGGTCAGATCATTGACAGACTGCTGAGGGGGCACTAAAGCAAACAATCCCTGGTTCATAACAGCGCGTTCAATGAGAGAATATAGAGAATGTTTACCAGTAATGCTGCGAGCATACATCGATACGACCTCGATGGTTGAATTTTGTCTGACCCATGTTATGTTTGTTTTAATCAAATCCCCAGCATGTATTATAACCGGTACTTCCTTTCGTCGAATTTGTGAAAGAAGCTGCACTCTACCATACGCACTGAGACACTCCTCCCTTCCCATCTCTCCTCCCCTCCCCCCCCCCCCCCCTCTCCCCCGGTCTCCGTTAAAAAAAAAAAAAAAATAATAATAATACCTAAAAAATAACAGTAGTATTCTGACTATAGCAACAATCATAAATAAGTAAAAATAAACAAAAGGTGATATACAGTCTGTTATTGAAAAATATATATGTGGAGACAAGCACATTTGTTCCCTCTTCTTTAATTCAAAATATATATAGACGCTATAGCAAAGTTAGAGACGATTTAATTATTCGATTATATATAAGCCTAGGCTTAATTAACTCGATACATGGGACACATAGACATAATACAACGCTCTTTTCTTTTTACCCTTCCCTGATAATCTATCAAAATCTGATGATTGCGTATTTTTATTTTTTATTTCTTTAATCTTCAGGCCTAGACAGTTTAAAGATTCCCGGTGGAGGCAAGCGAATTTTTCTCGCTTTATTTGCTTAAAATGTATATTTTTGAAAAATAGTAATAGTAAAAAAATGTAGGCCTATATATTTATTTGAGACCTCCGGTTCAACGGTAGCCGCATTAAAATGGGATTAATTTCCATTAAAAAAAAGTAGTTCTACATTCAGATTAAACGTAAATTACTTTGTTGTGGCCTATAGCAATATAAAGCGGGACGTTTTGTTCTATAATCCTCGTTCCGCTTTGACAGCCGAAAAGCACTCATTTGAGACAGGTAGAAGCACGTCACGTGAGTCCCAATAGAGAACCGAAAGGCCAGACAAATGATGCAGCCATTAAACAGACAGGTGGAGTCTCCCAGTTCCAAACATGGAAGCCAGTAACATGTAAATTATCGTTTTAAACAGTAGTTTTTAAATGGTTACCTGTTCTTGCACAAAACTTATGTTACCGACTGTTGTTTATTTGTCCATTTTCGATACACATTACGGTTCTCTTCTAACACAGCCAATTTTGACTTGCCCTGGGTTTCTTCAGTAAGCCAGCGAACAACGAGCACTGCACTGTCGAGTGTTCAACTGGCCTCGCGTTTTAAATTGTTCACACTTGGTAAAGGAACTTAGATTACCAAAATGCCGTGAACAGGGAATTCATAACGGTAAGTCACGCTAAGTTTGGTTAATCTTAACACACTGGATTTCACATACATGTAGAATATGAACTGTGATTAGCACTTGATGAGTAAAGGTTTGCCGCTGACGGGAGCATCTCGCTGGCCTCGAAGCCACCGGGCAGGTAAACGAAGGGTCCCAGCTCTGCGCCGCTTCCTTCAAGCCTCGATAATCAGAGACGTGTTGTACCTCTGCGTTGGGTGTTCGGTCAAAATCTTTAGGATTCTACCCTGAACATCTTTAAACTCCTGATGACAATTGAATTGGTCATGCTTTTGAAAAGTATATCACTTATTGGCGTTTACACGAATATTAGTAAGGGTTCATATACCTTTTAAGTGCTTTACCTATAGGCCTATCATGGCAGCTGAGAAGTCTTAGAGGGGTATTCCGTATGGTAAGCATTCTCTCTGTCCATATCTAGTAGACGCAGTGATCACCTGCTGAAGGCCTATCATTATTAGTCTGCCATGTTTCAAACTCACACTTTTCTGCAATGTTTTATTCAATTAGTTTTTTTTTTTATAATTATATAAATGTATTAATGTTTAATTTCATAGAAATTAGAATCAACGTTTTTTATTTTAACGGTTACCAACTACATATGTGACCAGTGAAAAGTGTTCAAAACAGTATACAAGTTTATCATAGTTTGTCATATGATATGGTACAATTAAAACATGACAATTTTGGTTATTCTGTATTTGAATTTTTTCAAAGAAATAATTCGTCCCTTATTCCAAACTTGACATGGGCCTACTTCTATTCCTTTTTCTTTCTTTTCTTGTGTTTGACAGATATGTCGGAATGCTGCTGAGTTTTGTTTAGAGGAGTATAACGTCACTATGGTAGACAGTTTAAGGACTTTTTACCAGTGTAGTAGCTAGGAGGAGGCTGTAAATGGGGTCACGAGAGATGCCCCTAGAGATAAAAGGGGCAGGGTGCCATGGCACTGAACATAACTTCAACTCTGAAACATGGAGAAATGATTCTGTTAAATATACAAAACATGGATCATCGCTAAAAAATATTAGATTTTTTTCATCACATAGAAAATCCTGGCCACCACGGCTGGATCCTTTCATTATGTCTGTGATATTATTTGTTTCATTGCTATTATCATGGTGTAGTTGTGTGTCGGCCGAGGGAAATCAACAGGTGATCAGTGTCGTGGAGGAACAGCCGCCAGGAACACTCCTAGGAACAATAGGTGAGGGGTTTGGTATTGCCCCGCCACCTTATCAACAAGTCCTATTCACCAATCAGAGTGGTGTTAGGGATGATTTGACTATTGATCAAGTTACAGGGGAAATTCGAGTAAGACGCCAACTTGATCGTGAAAGACGTTCCTCGTATGGATTTTATGCGGTGTCAAAAGTTACCGGTATGGTTATCGATGTAAAGATTAATGTGACTGATATAAATGACCATAGCCCTGCCTTTCCCAATGATACATTGAGCATAGATCTACCTGAATCTACACCGCGAAACACAAAGATTAAGCTTAGCAGTGCTGTTGACAGGGATGTAGGCATTAATAACACACAAAGATATGAAATTGTGGAGGGAAATACTGGTAATGCTTTTAAAGTTTCCTCTAAGCGTGCTGGGAGTAATATTCTCTTACTGGATTTAGTAGTAAACAATATTCTAGATTATGAGGTCACCCCGTCTTACAATCTTCTGGTAAAAGCTTATGATGGAGGCATCCCACCTAGAGAGGGTAGACTACGCGTTACTATTAATATCATTGATGTGAATGATTACATTCCAGTTTTTGTTCAAAGTCACTATTCTGCAGCAATTCTGGAGAATGCCACTGTCGGTACAAGTGTGATCGAAGTGTCTGCTTCAGATCAGGATTCTGGAGAAAATGGCAGGATTCGATATTCAATTAATCGTCAAAGAAGTGACCCACAAGAGCATTTCGTGATTGAGCCCATTTCTGGAATTGTTCGGTTAAACAAGCCGTTAGACTTTGAGACCACCCCAAAATATGAATTGATCGTGATTGCTAAAGACAACGGTACCCAGCCACAGGAAAATAGTGCTGTTATTTCTGTAGATCTCATCAATATTAACGAACAGCCAGCTCAGATTGACCTGGTGTTTTTAACAACGAACAGCAATCCGGGAAGTAAGTCTGGTCATATATCTGAAAAGGCAGCCCCTGGCGATTATGTCGCTCGTATCTCCGTCAGTGACCCAGATGCTCCAGGTCAATACAACGCTCATGTGAATGTCTCTCTTAGTGGAGGCGGGGGACATTTCGATCTTACAACTCAAGATAACGTAGTCTATCTAATGGTTGTGGATAAACCATTAGACAGAGAACAGAAACCATTTTACAATCTAACCATCACTGCAGTCGATGCTGGGCTTCCACCTTTATTTGCTTCGAAATCTATCACAATTTGGGTGGATGATGAAAACGATAACTCTCCACTGTTTAATCAGTCTGTTTACACCGCAGCGATTCCCGAAGCCTCGTTTCCAGGTGTGTCTGTTATGCAGGTGACGGCTAGTGACCTGGATACAGGTGACAATTCTCTGATCACTTACTCACTCCTCTCGACCCCATCAACTCAATCGGATTGGTTTCAAATCGATAGTCGTACTGGACTGATCACCACACGGTCAAATGTAGATTGTGAGGTTAATTCCCAGCCCCAACTTACTGTAGTAGCTGTGGATAACGGGAAACCGCGGCGTACAGGAAGTGCTACTGTGTTGATTACTGTCAAGGATTACAACGACAACCAGCCAATGTTTGATCAAAGTTATTACAGTGTTACAATTCCGGAGAATACCACATTGAGTAGCTGTGTGATAACGGTAAGTGGGTTTCCTTCCTTTATTTGTGTTGAATTTCCTCACTTCAACCCTGGGGTTTTTAACAGACTATAATTGTTACAGGAATGAGGACATCCCTGAAATAGACTGGGACCCAAGAATAGCTGTTTTTTTTCAGACAATAATGCACCTGTCCTTTATTTAATCTTATAGTGCATGTGATGAGGGTTGTTTTAGGTTTTCTTCCCATTACTAACACACTCCCTACTTACACATACCGTAGTTAGGTTCTTGGCAAATTATCTTTCATAACTCACAACTTCCAAGTAAGGTTTGTTTGCTCTAAATAGGGATACAAACTTTTTAAAGTTTTGTTCCCGATAATGGAGGTTCTCATTTTTTTTTTACAGGTCGGAATGGTCAATAAGTTAAAAATAAAAATATTTGGCGTTTTAATGCAATGTTTTAATGCTTTAATATTTGTTTCAACATTCTTCTCTAGCTCAATTTATTAATACATGTATATAAAAAAAACAGATACACCGTAGACAATATTAATTTAGAACAGTTAAAAGGCTAAAAGTGGTTTACAGGGAATCAAGACACCAATCAATCAGCTGATCACTCAGACCTGATTGTTATCATTTAAACCTATCAGTTTATCTCACTTCTTTTGTATTCTATTAACATGACTCATTCAAGAGTACTTCCTGTTAAATCTTTTTAGAGCGTGTAAAAATCTTTGATTATATATTCCCCTCACATCTTCATCCACCCGTTTATTAAATACATTTAGGTAAACTTCTTCAGGCCAGGTAATCTTCTAGACAGTCCTTTGCTTGGTCAGTCACTTGCTTTCAGTCAATGGGCGAAAATAGAATCATTATTAAGATAGAGATCTTAATGGAGACAGATTTATCTAACTAAACTTTAATTGTCTCCACCAGCTTATCAAAATAAATAAGCATTTAAAAAAATATTATCCTGAAGTAGAAAACAGAAGTACAATCCATTGGGTTTTGATTAATGAACTGATTGTCTCTCTTGCAATGGTGTTTAATTACTGATTTGGTCAATAACAAGATGATCCTCTAGTTAAATTACCATCAGAATTAATCACATTTTTTGGGGTTAATCAGGAGTTTTACATTTTGTTATCATCAATTGGTACATGTATTTAGAGTTTTATTATTAATTACACATTTTGACCTAAACAAGGACATACAATAAATATTAAGATGTAATTTACATGAAAAATTAAACCGTTAAAATAACCGCTTAGTTGCTACTTGTAATGTTGAAGTTAGTAATAAAAAAAGAGCTTACAAAAAAAAACCATGATGAGAAACTTTAAAGTCTTTATATTCATTGTGCCACACTCCATGGTTTAATACGGAATGATAGTTAAAAAGACTGGACTTTAATATTATAAAACAAATAAGCTTATATTGTAGAAAACCCTACTTAAGTTGAAAAAAATCATTGGTGCAATAAATTGAACTAAGAAATAAAGGAATGCCGTTTGAGTTAAGTTTTTCACAGCGTTTCAGTGGCCAGATTGAGAGAAAGAGAGCTGTGAACAGTATAAGTAAGGCTGAGTTAAACAAAGGAACTCTGATAGACAGGGTTAAATAAGATTTGAGGCGCCTTCGACCAGAACCTGGTTAGATGGATCAGTGGACAGGATGTAGCTTATGCCTGGTTATTGCTGCTATTTACAAGTGTCATAGATTTTCAAACTGGCATGTTTCCAATGAAACCAAAACTTTCCTGATCAATATTATTGTCGCTTTCTTTGTTATCTTTACCGCATTATGTTTAAATACTGACATGTTTGAGAAGTGAAAGTGTTTGTTTACTTGTTCAGAGTTATTAACATACAACTCTAACTTTTAATAAATGCTGTTTAAATAGATCTATGTTCTGACTTCATTTTATAAGGTAGTTAGATATACATTTAATATGTTACTGTACAATATTTCCATGATATATCTGACAGGGATTGAAATGTTGATTGCATTTTGACAGGCATTTGCATATAAAGCCATTCAACACAGTTTGTAATGTTCTGGACAATTTTTCAGGACAATCTGAATTTTAAAAAGGTTGACTGACAATTGTTTTGCTGATGTTTAGTACCGAAGAAATATAAAATCAAGACAAATATGAAAGTAAAGAGTTGGGAATTTACGTCTTCTGTTCTGTGGAAATCACAATTTTCCTCCCTAGCGTAAGGCATTCATGTTTACTGCAAAACAAACTGACAGGAAATAGATTATTTTGATGGCCAGACTGCCAACAGCTAGGTTTGATGTCAGATTGCCTATAATACAAGTAGGTTTGATGTCAGTCTGCCAACAGCTAGGTTTGATGTCAGACTGCCAACAGCTAGGTTTGATGTCAGACTGCCAACAGCTAGGTTTGATGTCAGATTGCCAATAGCTAGGTTTGATGTCAGATTGCCAATAGATAGGTTTGATGTCAGATTGCCAATGGCTAGGTTTGATGTCAGATTGCCAATAGCTAGGTTCGATGTCAGATTGCCAACAGCTAGGTTCGATGGCCAGATTGCCAACAGCTAGGTTTCGATGGCCAGATTGTCAACAGCTGGGTTTGGTATCAGATTCACATATTGCCAACAGGGTCTTAGCCAGAAATCAGAAGTAGGGTGTCCAAAAAGGTCGTTTTGCTTCACTTTTCATATAACTGCCCTTACTGGGTGTCCAATTTTGACAGTTTTCCTATCTCCTGCATGTTAAAATTTCCTAAAAAAGGGTGTCCAAATGAGGCAATTCTTCACTTCAGGGTGTCCACTTGGTTGGGTGGATGGGTGTCTGCCTAAGCCCTTGATTGCCAATAGCTAGCTTTGATGGCCAGATTGCCAACGGTTAGGTTTGACGTCCGATTGCCAACAGCTAGGTTTGAGGACCAGATTGCAAGCAGTATAAATATTTTTCTAGCCTCATGAAATTACTAATTTCTCACATGGGTTGATACAATTTACATGTATATGGATCCTTTGTTAAATGGATTAAGAATAAAAAATATTCTAAATTTATCATTTTCAAAGGAAAAAAATATTTAATATTAGGCTTATATTATAAACTTAAGGGGATTGGCTTAATTTGCTCAACCATTTATACATATTTCTGAGTGTAGCTTACTTTTCACTTAAATTTATTATTTTGTTTTACAATAAATGTTTCGTTACATATTCATCAATTCTGACGAGCAAGAGCTTTAATAGGCAGAGGGATGTCCATTCATCCTTTTGGCACCCTCAATAGAACAATTACCTCATGGAAATCCTGTTTTAAAAATCTTTAACATGCAGGAGATGGAGAAACTGGACAACCAGTTACTTAAAAAGTGAAGCATTATGACCATTCTGGACACCATACTTTTGATTTCTGGCAACAACTAATATAATTTGTCTGTTGTGAGGAAATGCTGGTTTTATTAACCCAGACTGTGTAATAATAATCCTCTATAACAAGCTAGGTAACTAGTGAATGGATTTAACAAGAGTATTGGATGACTATTCAATCTGTTTATTTTACTTCTCGTTTTCAGGTTTCTTTGTTGTGTAGTCTTGACACTGGGCCACTTTTATGCTGTTATGTGTCCCACTTTATGAGCAACTGGTTGTCAAGTGTAATAACAACAGTGAACACCCATTTGATTTGCATACTTTCAGTTTCGTGTCTTTAAAATTAAATCTTTGAATCTGTCAGCATCTGTTGGGTTTTTAGAATCAGGGTTTGATATAAGTGAAAATATTTTTAATCAGTTATTTTAAAACCCATGGCTTTTTATAAAATTTGGATCAGTATTCATCCTTCACTGGCCTTTATTTACATCCCTGTTAGAAAATGTGTCTCAGATTTGACAACACAACCAGGAGTACCAACCTGATTGCATCTGACTTAAACTAACTGGGCATAGGTCTTGGATATATAATATAAACATGTTGTATACATAGGTAAAAATATTGAAATATTTGAAAGACATGTCTGATAATAATCTAAATTGTTGTGATTGATTTCCCAGAATATTTATTGGTGGTAAATAGTCTTCAAGACAAAGTTGAATAGATTTCCCTTTAGTTTAAAATAGATTTCTGACAAAAAGTTATAGGACATTTTAACCTCTGACAAACCTGTCATAAAACATGACTAGTGTTAGCTGGTGATTGTGTTTCTTATATCTACCTTTATAATCACACTTTTAAATCTCCTCTAAGCTTATTTACTGTTTTGCCTCAGTTTTTTTCTTGACCATGAATTGCAATAAAACCTTCACAAAAACAAGCTGTAACCTGTTATAGTTTGACACTTAAAAGCTTTTTATTAACCACTTTAGTTAAAGCTGTCTATAAATTGCCTATTGTGTGTTTAAGAGGCAGCACTTCTAACTGATTATTTGTGCAGTAAGATTACATACTAGCTTTGTATATCAAAGCTGAATGAAACAGGTCTGGCACTTTGAGAAAAGGGCCAGGGTATAATAGATGAGGTGTGGTTATGAGTGGACAGCATGGAGAGTAGGGTGGGGGAAATCACACCTGTACCTAATGAAATTAAAAATGAAAGGCAGTTTAGTACTATTTCCTGCTGATTGTTGTTACTGTTCAATTAGAATTTTGTTTTGTGCCTTTCAAAACCCTGCTGGATGCAATAGAGTAAATAAATAAAAAAATAATTAAGAAACCCAAAATAACAATGATACCGGTTCAATGTGACTGTTCTTAAGGGTAGCATTCATTATAAGTGTAATATTTCGGTTTTTTTATCAAAATTTTGAAATCATTCAAAATTCTTAAAATGTTTGTAATTTTTTAACTGATCTAATTAATTTTTTGACAGTGGATAAATATACTCTCCTAGCATCCTACATGTAGCATCCTTATTAAAACTCAGAAGTATATATTTTCTAAATGATGCATTATGGGAAAACTACCTTGAAGACAATTTCTCCCATAAGATGGATTTGTTAATTAAGTTAATAGAATTTGCTTAAAAGGAGTCTATTTTTTTGTGTGTGAACCTTTTTTTTATGTAAGTATCCATGTACATACCGGTAGTCCTGCTCAAGGCCTAACTCCAGGTGAAATCTTACTCTAATGGTAGTTTGACCTTCATCTTGTAAACTCTTTAATTAATTTATCCAGTTTGGAATTCCATTAACATTCATTTTGTATGACTTTTTTTTTTACAAATTCTTCTATATATAAGCTTATATGTCAGACTGTCTGGTTACGTAGTTTAGCAGCTGATCATGACCAGCCCTAATGAAATGTTCTTGTTATAAAGATTATAGATGTATAAAAAGACTTCAAAGTTCATTAAAGCAGTTTTATTACCAGCAAATGTAGATCTTTCTGTATGACAGTACTTTTGGACCGTGCTCTGATCTGATAAAAGATAATCCAGTTTCCAGAAAAATGCCTGCAGAAAGTTGTGAAAATCAGGGCTCGAAATGTGTATCTAAATGCCGGACAAGACCGGCAAAATATGGGGATGTCCGACAACTTTTTCTG
>JAVFBW010193946.1:0-10191 GCA_034783835.1 Mopalia ciliata
CTTCCTTTTTTATGCCTGTACATACAATACATACCGGTACCTAATAAAAGGATGCATAATTTATTCGAAGGGGATATTCAATTTGTATTAAACCAGTAAGTTGTATTAAACCAGTAGGCCTAATTGAAGATTGGAGTGCTACCGGTACTTCAAATCTGAATTAGGTACAAAGTTTGGGAGCAAGGAGAGAGGGAAGCAGTTAAAATTGGACACCTAGTAACTTAAAAAATAAAGCAAAACTCACAGCAAGCAAAAGACCCCAATGGGTGAACAGGCTTGTATTGTAGTAATTTTTTCTGGCATAACGTTAAAACTGGTACTCTAAAATTTTGTGAGCCTATCACTTGCATTTTCCCCTGGTTTGCTGATCATGATTTTTTAAATGCCTAAATGTGCCTTTGTGAAAAATAAAGCGAAATTGCTTTAAAATACTGTACTATCTTTCTTGATAACTGGCTGACAAAATTTGTCAAAATCAGTGAAAAAATGCAAATTTAGGCAAAGACTATAAACAATTTGGGAAACCTATAAATCAGTCCTCCTTTATTAAGTTTGCATAACCATGGGGAGACCCTGTTCTCTCCGTTCTCTGCAACAGCACAGGCTTGTACTTGAGGTTAAACCTAAATCAATCAAACAAACAAACAAACCTTCATTCATTGGACTGGTATGCTGCCATCATATGCATGAAATAAGTAGGTTGTTTTAACACCAATCAAACATCAATCTTTGCTACATATATGATGTATGACCATAATATAGCTTATCGCCAGATGTAGAATGGCTGTTAAATGATTATAATAAGTTCATGTTTTTGCACTTTAGTGACAATATGCTTGTCAGTATGATATATTTCCTGGTGGCCAAATTGATACACTCTAGTCATTTGTCTGTATAGGAGCCAAAATGGGGACAATGATTACCATATTGCGTTGTATTAAATCATCTTTTTTGTTGGTGAGCAGGAAGAAACCATAGCCATTAAGAAAGCCTTTTACAAGAGCTTTTACTGACACCTCCTTATAGTGTTTTCGGGGGATGTCGACGTGACTGATGGGCGTTAGGGTCAGCGGAGAATGGAGAGAAAACACGACCAGCTTCTCTGAAAGGTTGATTGATTCATTCTCTGGCAGAGATTAAGGGCTATTTGGAGATTAGCTTCTAGATGGACGTGTGAAGAATCCAATGTCCAGTAGATTTACACTGATACGCCATTCCCACGCCGGGTTATTGAGCCTGATTCTTAGACTCTAGAGATTTTGGTTGCATCCTGGATGGTTAAGCTGGTTCTAATTGAAAAAGAAACTACTCTTCTTGCTTAGTCCTCAGGTTTAATGGCCAGGTGAAGGAGGTTGACAGGGCCTGGTGCCTTCTATCTAGTGAAGCTTAGAAACGACTAAAAGTAGTTCTCTTATTTATGTCTGTTGTCTTTATGCTCATAGTAATCACCTTAAGTCATTTAAACCTCAGGCAAACAGATATATGGTGTACAATCTTCTGGGGGTTGAAGGGAGTAACATGTTACCTTGGTATAACGCCCGTTAGGGAGCGGGTGGGCCATGGCCCTGCAGAATACTCTCTCGGCTTCCTCTGTCGATCGAAAGAGGCGAGAAAAGAGTTTGCTTTCTGTTGCCCTGGTGTTCTCAGAGCTAAAGGGTAACGGGAAGCAGATTTGTTTGTGATGTTCTGTATTTTTGTCCGACGTCATATAAGTGAAATACCCTTGAGTACAACGTTAAACACCAATCAAACAAACAAACAAACAAACAAACAAACCTTGGAATACCCACACCTGAGGGTCTAAATACATGTAAAGCCTCTTTGTTTGCTCTTGTTTTGTTTTAAGGATTGTCCCGAACAATCAGTTAATGCCTCACCTATCAAGGCTTTTCTGTATTATATAATCATTAGCAGAGATGTTAATCTAAAAGTTTTTGATAAAGCTGGACCATTTATTGAGTGAATTGTTTTCAAAACTTCCAATCCTTGGAGTCTGTGTGATTGCAGTGTGCTCATTCAACATGTTCTCACTCCCTTCTCAACGAGCATGTCATCTAGCGATCAGAGAATATTTGACCTTCTTTTACAATCATTACTCATATTGCAATCAACCTAATGTGGGATTTGGTATCCATTACCAGAGAACACTTGAGCACACATTTGGGTCTTACCATGTTAATATCAACAGATTTAAGGATGTCCCTGTTAGGCCAAAAAAAAAATGTTTTGTTTCCTCTAAACCGACCGACCCTACATAAAAGCTCCAAGTCTAAAATTTTTCATTGGCTTTTGAAAAAGAAAACAATTATAAAAAAAATAATAATAAAAATAAAAAAAAGGTTTTTTTCTAAAGACCTTTACAAATTGGCATATTTTGATAGCAAATTCGTTTTTTGTAACATTTTTCGGTCCTGCAAGCATCCGTATCAGTTTTACTTAATATTTACTGTTTGTTACAATGTCTACAAAAAAATAAAAAAATTACAAAAAACCCTTCCAAAATCCTGCCCGCCTAGCCAATTTTTTTCAGGCCGTTAGAGGAAACGCAGCAATTTTTGTTAAATACCCTTTAGTATGACGTTAAACCCCAATCAAACAAACAAATCCTTCCAGGGATATACTTATGATAAAGTGGAAAGAAACTCTGCAATTTTTGTAAGTCCTAATGTAGAGGCCATTACTGGTGAAATATCCCGAGGCATGGCCAGGGATGGAACACCTGTATAATCACTAAGTCCATTAATGTGTCTTCACTGCTGATGAGAAATTATTTTATAACATTTAGTATTTAACCTAAGGCTTGTTACTTGGAATATTTGGGATACAGTTTTTAGTGATGAGGTGTTCATCTTTGGTTTAAAGCTATATTTTTAGTCTTTATAATTAAAAAGGCCTTCAGCTATTGACATCAAGTTTGTGATGGAATCACAAGATGTGTATGGCTCTGGGATTCACAGGAGGGTGGTTTAAAGATGTTTAGTCTGATTTTTTCACCATATTTAATTAAAAAATCAACCAACCTTTGCTATGTAAGTGAAATACCCTTGAGTTCAATGTTTATCCTAATTCCTAATCCCTAATCAAACAGATAGCAAACTATTATTAAATTCTAATGGCCAATTTGTAGCTAAATCACTTTTTAATTTAAATCTATTTATTTTAAGTCTGCAACTTTCTGCGACTGTGGCTTAGTTGTTACGTGTGAACTTCTTAATCCTACTCCAATTTATGTTCACAGAATCTAGTCTGTCTGTTGACTATCAGGTATTAAGCAAGTTACAAGATGTAGCTCTGACAACCACGGGGTTGTTAATACGAGGTTGTCTCCCGGTTTTCCACCGTAATAAGGCTGTGTACAGTGTGAAGTGGACAATCCGTCATCATCTAAGTGAGATAACCTTGAGTATTAAGTTAAACCCCAATTAAACAAACACATAAACCTCCACACCATCACTTTACTGTTCCCGACTTTCAAGTTCAATTTGCTATGAAAGTATTCACATGCAGTGATAAAATCATTTAATTACGGAATGATCTTTTCCTTGAAGCCATTCTGCTCTGGCAATATAAACTTGTTGCTGTTATCAGCCTATTAACCCTTTGCTCAGAACGGATAGGTTAACCCTTAAGGCATCTACCTACTTTATTCGGTTATCTCAGATTGTATTATGCCTAGAGGCATTTTGGTTTATCAGTAAGCAATAAGAATATCATATTTTGATAGAAGTTGATCAACATTTTTATGGATTTGATGAAAATCTGTTTTCTGGAATAAAATCCAAAACTATAAAACCTATCTTTATGAAATATGGTAAAGCACAATTTTTTCCAGCAGAAGCAAAAAATCAGTCCTCCAAAAGTTTGTAAGATAGCCCAACATTTTCCTGCAGTTTTGATGATATTTTAAATACACAAATGTGTATTTTATGAAGCGCAAAGCACATTTGCATTCGGGAAACATATGAATTGGTCATCCTAAATTTTTTTTCATAATCATGGTAAGACCTCTGACCCCATTCTGTCTGTTCTCCCCATCCGTACAGGCCTGTTGATCAACTATTTTTGTTATTTTTCTGTCTGTCTGGCTAGCCCCAATACTTGACTTTAATTGTTCAGTCCGTCTGACCCAAATCGGTTTCCAGAGCAGAAGGTCTATCTTTATACCTGTTGCTATTATGAATAAACCAATTATCATTTTTTCATTTTGTCTGTGTCCGTAATTGGTTTCAGTTGTAGAACCGGAAAACTATAAGGTCAATCTTAAGGAAACTTGGTAGGCACATTCACCATCAAGTGTAGTTGTGACTTTTGCTATTGTTATTACAAAAATTGTATATGCGCAAAACACCATTGAATAAATGAGGGGCTTCCAAACAGTCCCTATTCCAATCTGAATTTGCTCTATCTATCAGAATTTTGAATGCAGAAATTCTTTATATTTGTATACATCTGTAGATGACCTGTTGCATACCATAGTTACATGGCACCCCTGGCACCCCATGAGGGCATATGTTAAGTTTACTTAAACTCTTGTTGATTATTTGAACTATCTCCTTCATTAGGAATTATTATTTATATTTGATAAAAATACGCACACATATGTAGTCCAAAAGAAAAAAAATAAAGTGTAATTTTAATTTTTTCAATATTTCTGTTATTGAAAGCAATATTCAGATATTCAATTTCTAAAGGATACAAAAATTACTTCACTATAATAATATTTTGTACTTTTTAAAATAATTGTCATTTTACAAATCTTAGATTGCAAAGAGGAAGATTCAAGCTGAAGGACTGTGTTGTGACAGAGCAGCGGTGTTTCGGACCTCTGGGTACAGACCAGGTAGGAATGTTTTTATGCTCCTTAGCTCAGTTATGACAAAGATGATTGGAGGGATAGATTTTATCATTCAGCAAATTGTGGTTTATTTTCAGGCAATGTGGCTTCGGCTCTGGGTGGTTTTTACCACCTCAGTTTTCCATTGGAGTTTGGCAAGGAGCTGTGTAAAGTGGACAGTGAAGTGAAATACCCTTGAGTACTACATGTATGTCAAACCATAATCAAATAAACAAATAAACAAACACACACACTACTGGTTAAGTTTTCTAACAAGCAACACATTTACCCTGTCTCTTTCGCTTTGTCCGCACCGCTTCACAAGGGGTTAAAGAGAGGACTGGGTTAGTACAGATCCTATTGAACAGTCCAAGTCTCTAGAACGTTTCTTTTAACTAGTAATTCACTAGATCATTAGGGCTGGATAATAGAGATCAGACTTAAACTTGTTATGTCATGGGGGAAATATGACCTTTGTTATTTATAAAAACCTCCGTATTTAATGGATATCCTTTGCGTAAACCTGTACAGATATTGACATTAGTACAACTCGCTTGATTGCCAGGACTTGACCAAAAAATTAACTTTAAGTTAAGTCAATATATATATTTTTTTAAATACGACAAACATTTGGCTAGTAAACTTCTAATATGAAATCTTTAATAAAGTAACTGGGAGGATATTTTGAATGAACATTTAGAAGATGGCTTTATTTATTAATGCAAAAAATGTCAGTCAAAAAATATAATTTTCCGGCAAATGTCCAGCGGTTAATTTCAAACATTATTACCCTTTTATCATTATTGGGGAGAAATAGGGTATATTATTTCTAATATTATTGGTATGCCATAAGCCACTCAAGTGTTAGCTTACACATGGTATTCAACACTGTCAGTTCCTAGATCACCAGGAGTTGGCCAAAGCCTTAAATTATCCCTGTTATTATCAACGTGGATTTGGACCAGGTCACCAAGGATGGGGGGTTGTTATATGTTAACCCACTGTGTTTTGGAAAGGGCTCTCTGTGTAGACATGGTGTTCAACACTGTAACTTCCCAGATCAGCAGGAGTTGGTCAAAGATGAGACTGAAAACCGTCAGCAAATATACACTAGGACGAGACTAATCTGACTGTTTCATTGTCCTGATTAAGTCCAATCATGATGGGGCGGTCCCTCGGGGAATGTCCGCTATAATTTGTCTCTTGATTGCTCCTGTACATGTGAGAAACAAGCAAACATGCCACTGTAACCATGAAACAGCGGATAATTTGAGAAACGTAGCGTGGAAACACTTTTATACATGAATCCATGGTTTTATTTGAGGTTTTAACAACAAATGGTTACATTCTTAATTGGAACATGTAGATATATTTGATTTGTATTGTTAGGAAGTGCTGTAGTTTAGAGCTTCATTTCCATCAGTCTGATTGTTACCTTCATCTACATGTAATGTAAACTGGGGTGACTGTCACACCTCTTTGATAGAACTGTCTGAAAACATTTAAAAAAATCAAGGATGAACTTCTTAAAAAATGAGGCACTGTTTACTAGATCGCATTGCACTCTTTACAATGGTACAAATTTGAAGTTTCTGATATGAATACTTTTCTAGTAATACGCATTGGAAAAAGAATAATCTGATTAAAACTGAAGTGGAAGAAATAGGCAATTAAAGTTTTGCAACTTGAAAATATGATCAACGGAAAGCTAAATTATATGCTCCAATTAAACTGTTTGTAATTAGAATTTGACATTTTTTTTTCACCAACATATGGTTTGAATACCTAACTTTTAATCTAAGCGATAACAAAAATTTGGTTGATTTTGAGCCCAATGGGTCTAGCAAGACCTCAAGGGAAGAAGTTAACCATTGGAATCAACAAGAATTCTGAACACAAAGCTCATGGATTTGTATACAATCTAAATTCTCCTAATAATTCAACTAATTTTCCTTCCGATGAGGCCCGCGACCGTGACTTAGTGGTAGCGTGTTTGCTTACTAAACTGAACCTGCCTCGATGTACTGTTCACAGGATCGAGTCCGCCTGTATAACATCAGGTATATGAGCGAGTCGCATGTTGTGGCTCCGGCAATTCCGGGGGTTGTTATTTCAAGATTTCTTCTTGGTTTTCCACTGTAATTAGGCAATGAACAGTGTGAAGTTTACAATCCATCGTCCTATAAGTAAAATACCCTGGAGTATGACGTTAAGCCCCAATCAAACAAACTAACAAACAAATCCTTCCAGCGATATACTTATGATATTAAAAGTGGAAAGATGCTAATTTTGTCATGTTATTCTTTGTAACAAACTCTCTTGTAATTGATTGGTATTACTCTGATATTCAGCCCAATACATGGTAATGATGACTATCTGTGTTGACAAGGGTGTAATTTCTCCATCTACTAGACATAAACAATCGTGTTAAAAGGCCTGTTCTATTATTTCAGTCTCCACGATGCTGGAGGTTGGACTATATTATAAGTAATACCTAGTTAAAATCTATCTAAAAATTGGTATTGCGGCAGTGAGTTATCATCTGCCCCGGGCATCATACACCCTTACTACATGCATGTCAGTTCGATTATCTGGACTATGTATTTGTTATTTTAACTAACTGATCTTCAGGTTTCTTGTCTCTTCCATTAGGACCATAAATCATTGACACAGAACTGTTCTATATACATCTAGGTGTCTGTCTGTTACCCTTTTCAATGTTCTTGGATGAATGTCACAAGATGTTGATCCGGCAATCGCTGGTTTTTTTTTACGAGGATTCCTCACAGTTTTCCACCGTAATATGACGAGAAACAGTGTTTAGTGAAAATCTGTTGTCATATAAGTGAAATACCCTTGAGTACGACGTTAAACCCTAATCAAACAAACAAGCAATATCTCAGTTTGAATGATTGGTTTCTAGCAGCTCTTGTAAAATTAATTGTGAACAGTAAAAAGGAAATTCATTCTTGTGTAACTTGCAGTCTATAAAGACAGAGGCTTATAACTGGGTGTCCCTTTTACAGTTTCCTCATCTCCTGCATGTCAAAATTTCGTAAATAGGGTGTCCAATTAATCAATTGTTCACTTCAGGGTGTTGGATGGGTGGACACACACCCCTGTCTATGACCTTGGTCCTTGTCCCTTTGCAATAATAAGATTGAAAACCATCAGAAAAGAAATATTGCAGGTGGGTAAAATACTAGTCAGTGTATCAAGTGTATCTGAAACAAATCAGAGAAAAATAAAATATATGTTTTGAGAGGTCGGCAATAGTGGCGGATAAATTTCCAACCTTGACCATGTGTTGAGATAGGTGGGATGTAGGGCTAAGACGAAGGAATTAGCCCTATACATTGTGCTAGTGCTGTTAGTGCTATGATACAGCAGACATGAGAGATTAGACTAACAACTTGTGTAACAGTAAAAGTGCTCTCCAGTCAGGTAATCGTTACACGGCATGCATATTATCCCTGCTACTACGCCTGATTTCTCCCAATCACCCAGAGGTCGATTTTCCACTCCTGTGACATTTAAACTCTCAATTTGATGATCGTGTAGGCTGTAAATTCATTTACTTCATTGGTCAGATGAGATATAAAAATAGAACGACTTAATGAAAATACTAATACATGATTATATTGCTTGTAGTGTTAAGTATACGGATGTTTCTACATCTAAAACGCGGGCAGTTGGAGGGAGCTTCATGTTGCCCTGGGGCTCTCAGAGCTAAAGGGGAACAAGAAGCGGATCTGTTTGTGGTGTCTGTATTGCGTCCTGTTGTTGTCGTCCTGTATATGTCTCGTCCTGTCTTTGTTTGTTGCCAGTCGTATCGAGGGTGGTTTTCTTCACCCATTGGGCTGGCACGTCGTCATAAGTAAAATACCCTTGAGTACAACGTTAAACCCTAAATCAAACAAACAAATCTACATCTAAAACTAAACTGTGGGTGGTAGAAAGTGCATGCAAGGGCTTGATCAGATGGGTGTCCACCCGTCCAAATGGACACCCTGAATTTAACAATTGCCTCATTTTGGACACCATACTTTTGATTTCCGGCTAAGCCCCTGCGTCCATGTACAGTACAGGACAGAAATAACTTGACACTCGTCGCGCCGAAATAAAAACAAAAAAACGCATGTGTCCCGATTGAAATAAAAGGTGCTGCGATTCATACGCGTCAAAACAAAAACAACTACGCGTCAAAACGAAAACAATCACGCGTTTAAAAACATGTAAAGATAAGTTTTGTTTTTCTCAGAAACAATAACACGTCACAACTGGACTTGATCAGCAGGTGATGACCCAAACTTGACCTCTTTCCCGCCACTTCATTTTCCCGCTCGAGGTTCTCGTGCAAGAGTCCGTTTGCCCATTCCCGCCATTCAAACTGAAGCAATGGAAGAGGACGGATCGAAAACGACGTGAGACAAGTATACATGTAATGCATGTACTTGGGCTACGGGGTTCAAAATCAAAGCTCTGGAAACAGTAACAGGGTTTGGTATCCCGGGACAATACTTAACGACAAACATTCATGTGAGCAGAATGGACCCGAAAGTGTGAAAACACACAATGTACGATTTGATGGATTTTCAAGAAAAACGTCCGATGCATTCGTTTATGATGGTGAGTAGCCTATGCAGTTTTGTTTGTTGTCCTTTCAAAAAAGAACTCCGTACGTTTGATATTTATTAAGCCTGCCGCATACGAGCGATTCTCCGTTGGCGATTTATTTAAAGAGAGATTCCGTCTGCAATTCTATCAAAATCAGACATTTATTCCACGTGGCTTACACTTGGAATGACTTCGAGCCTTGTGTAAAAAAAAAAAAAAAAAAAAATGGCGACGGAGAACTTCGCCGATAATCATGTATACCATAAAATAACGTTGGTCGGGTCATTTCATTGATGCATTTTGTAATTTAATTCATAATTATGATAAGTTTACATGATTTTGAAGTCACAATGCGATTTTGAGTGGAAAAGGTGGGTTTAAACGGTAGTACAAGGGTAACCACCCTACTCGTACAATGCCCGAAACGTTCAACCCAACTCGTACAGTAGGTTAGACCCGAGTCATCCAAGGCTAAGACCCGAGTCGTACAATACTAAACCCAAAACGTCCAATGCCTAGAAATGATATAAATTATTATTGGAATTTACGGTTATATATAATAACGTTTTAATAAAACAGGTCTGGTTTGAATGTATGTCAATTGTGACGATACAGGATATGTGTATCACGTGGTTACAATTGTCATGTCCTCTCAACTATTCGAGGGTCGATATTTCGTTTATAAGTGATGTTCAAGGCCACTTTAGAGGCGAATGAAGATGATTAAAACGTTTTGTTGG
>JAVFBW010193968.1:0-10190 GCA_034783835.1 Mopalia ciliata
ACTTATTACTTCGGGATCATTTTTTAAGTAACAAACTACAATTACCTCACGCTGTTACATGCGTATAATTCCCGTCCAAGTTCCGTTATCCATGGGATGCCCATAAAACCCGTCTGCTAATTCCACCAAAACATATCTATAATGTATAAGTGTTATTTAAAAAAGGGTCTATTCATCCTGAATTCATTTTCGCTAATAAGTTTTATTTAGATATTTATAGACAAAATCCTCGGATATGAAGTTTAAAATAAAGACGACATAATAAACAATTTACATGATAACTTACAAAAAACGTTGGTAACAATATAAAAATGTCAAACGTATGAAAATACTGTAATACAGCTTCAGAGAGGCAAACAGTTAATTGTGAAAAATATTTTTTAAAAAAGATTACCACTCAGTAAATCATCTACAATATATATGTATATTTCTTTTATAGGAATCTTAAAATAAAAGTATAAGAAACAATTGATAAAATGTGGTTAAATCGTGGTAAATGCACTGGGATATCATGGTCGAATTAAACTTTCTAAAACGTGCTTTGAAATAATCGAAATTTAGTTTTGTGAGCTTAGAAAATTTATTAAAATCTTGTACAACTATATAAGTTACCAGCTAACACCAGATTAAATCCTTAATACCGGGTTACTGATAGACCTTCAAAATAGCCTGATGTCATCTCATAACAAATAACTTTTAATAGGGCTTCGAGTCACCGACGCCTTGGGTTTAAATCATTGTGTACTGCCGTTTGTTTGAAGAGTAGCATTTTTCTCTTTATTTAGCACTTGAGGAAGATTATTATTCCGACAGTTATAACACACCTCACAGTTTATGGTTGTGATAATGCCAATTATTGTTGGCATACACCACCGCCATATAAGTGAAATACCTTTAAACACAGCGCAAAGCACCAAGCAATTAACTAATCCCGGTTTGCCCATTAAAACAGCAGTTCCACCCCAATAAAAATCTATGTACTATTGACAAACAAATCGAATGACCTGATCAACCAGACAACTGTACAAACCTGAAGTTAAGATCCATTGCCACATGGTCCAGAATGTCTATCCCTAAACCTTGGTAAGTATTATTGTCTCCAACTGTTGAGAATGGAATCGCTGCCTTACAGGAATAGTAAACTTAATTAGCATATGAAATGAATATAGTCAATGAATGCTTATAGTAAACAACACAAAAGGCCAGTGTTTCTATCAACTTAGTTTCTGTAGCGAACATTTAACTTTATATTTGTTTGTTTGATTGGGTTAAACGTCGTACTCAGTGACATTTCACTTATATGAAGACAAACGGTCCAATGTCGAACATTTCACTTATATGAAGACAGACGGTCCAATGTCGATGGTCGACAGACGGACTCGATCCCATGAACGGTAAACTGGAGTGAGTTCGGAAGCGCAAATGCTACCACTAGCCACGGCCGCGGCCTTTAACTTTAGAAATACAATTTCAACCTCCTTCATCTTGTTGAAGCACGTTGAGCTTAAAAATTAATCATTGAAACTGCGGTCTAGTGAAACTTTTCTTTGACATTCTGTTCCAGTTCTTTAGGCTTATTATATCAGATCTTATTTTTCTAGTGATCAAATATAAAGCCGCCCAGCCATAATGTATTCCACTTAAGTATTTTACAACAAGCAAAAGATCTACTGGCACAAATCTACAGACGATCAGCTGTGAGATCAATTTATGTTTTTACAGGATATGCTTATGTTAAAATTTTGAGAGGACAATGGGAACTTGTTTTGGTGGTATTTAGAAGCCGGGATGACAACACGTATATTAGTTTGCGTCGTACAATAGCCCTTGGGATAAAAAAAAGGCCCCACATTTGCCGTAACATATTGAGTTAGACTTTATGGATTATCAGCTTTGGGGCTAACCGATACGCTGCCTTTCTGTACAGATACTAGCACCGATTTTCAAGCCGATAATAATAAAATTAGCTTGAAAACGGTGCTAGTATCTGCACTGAACCCTGCTTTTAAAAAACACCGAAGTTAAAAAGTCAAAGTCAAGCATCTTACAGAACTGCGTATCTGTGTTTAATGGATAATAAAAAATGAGAGTTAATAATTAAAATTTTATCTAGCGAAACTATAATTCGACGATCAGCTGTGGGATGGATTTATGTTATTACAGAATATGCTAATGTTAAAAGCTGAAAATTATTTAAGGAAAATGTGGTGCCTTTTTTATTCCCAGTGCTATCGTACGACGTAAACTAATGTGTTTGGTGCTTTATTATTTAAATTCGAGCCCCAATAAGATGTCCTCTATTTATTTTTGTTAATAATAATTTATTTTTGTAGTAAGTTCGCAATTTCTTTGGTAATATTCACTTAATTAATAATTTATTGTTTGTGTGTTTGTTTGAGTGGTGTTTAACGTCGTACTCAAGGGTATTTCACTTATATGACGACGGACACAAATATAGGACATCACAAACAAATCTGCTCCCCGTTACCATGACATTTAATTCGGGTAACTTTATTTTACTGCGAAACTGCTTATGATTCAAAGATGTATTATAGCCTATATATTTTTGCAGTGCAAAACGGTAATTAGATACAATTCTCACAAGTGATAAATCATTATTGTCAATCACACCACTAACTTCTGCACATGACTCCTGACACCATTTATCACAATGACATTTCAGCCACGGTCGTCTACCTTTTTCGGATCATCAGAGGAGCCGTAGATAGAGCCACATTTTCCACACGGAAATTCCACATGTCTTTCGGAAATTTGGGCCAGAGGAATATCATCGGATTCAGATGATGATGATTCTCCTTCCACGATTATTCCCGATCCATGTCCCGTCTGATGCTTTCCAATGTTATGTACTTTACTAAACTCTGTTGAGGTGTAGAATTTGGACTTTATCTGTTCATTCCCACATGTGGTAACAAAGCGAATGTTGATAGTGCCTGGGACTATTGGAATAGCAGACCAAACATTTTCAAGATCGAGTTGGGAGCATCTGTCGTCTATATTCTTCTGAGTATACGGTCACCTGGATTTGCTGAGTGGCAGACCTTACAGCCGCAGCAAATGATTCTGCGTCAGTGACGACTGCTTATCTGTTAATAATTTTCCTCTGAACTATGCGTTTGACATTTCCACCGAGTCCGTCATTTGGACCTTTGCCTGGTTGCAAAATAGTTCCAAACGATTTTCAGATTAAACTCTTGCTCAAGTTTCCCAAGCCTGTTTTTAAACTGGCTGCTAGGTCCATCCGTCCAGATAAGCACAGTATTTACGAAGGGCATGTTTTGCTGTATCTGTTCCAGGGCTACACATACATATGCTGAGACTGTGCGTTTTTCGTGTTCTCTAACATCTGAAATGACCACAGAAGATCCACTGATATGTCTTGCCCATGTCATAATAGTGAATATTGAAATCTGTCTCTGTCGCCGATGCAATCGACTGTATTTCGTCTTGTAAAGTTGCTGTAATGTTTTCCGCGAAATCCATCTGAAGCATGCATGGTGTACTATCTGTGTCTATACTCATTAATTTATCTTGCTCATAAGATTGAGATTGCTTGCCTTTTATGAATACATGCCAAAGGAACCTTGGAAGATGATTACGGACATTTATCATTGCATGATCGACCGTGCCTTCATTTGGGCCTTTATCAAGGTATCCTTCTGCGTCTGTCTGCCATTGATAACAACTAAGATTACAATTCCTATCACCCAAGCCATCTCTAAAGTTTGTTTCAACCAGTTATCCATCAGAACATACATCACAATTGTTTGACATGCATTCCTCTGACTCCGGATCACAGATACATGCTGGCAAGAATGCTGCTTTTGAATACAATGGCATGGGAGGACATTTTCTGTGCAAAAGTATCATATTATTATGGTACTTGCATCTGCAGACTTTTTGTGGCAGTTGTGAGCTAAGAAGGAACAATTTTGGTCGCAGAGAAGCAAAGGACGATGTCCTCACTATGCATTCAGGATGGTCAGTTTCAAAAAGTTGAAAAGCTTCTGAAATTGTCATGCTCATATGGCGCTTTTGTTGCTTCACTTTTAATCCATTGTCGTCTCTGATAATGATCACGTCCGCTTTCCCTGGAGTCATCCTCGAAATTGAATCACTTCTTGTTCTGCCGTATATTCCTGTGCTCCGTGCTGTTATAAACTTCACTGACAAATAACGTGAAGCCAGACTTTTCATTACTGCTAGTCGTTTGTGTAGACTGACGGGGAGACACCTTTCCACTTTACGCTTTGCTCTCCCAAATGTTCGGGGACATCTGTAGGGCGTGACTGCCTCGGCCAGTGTTTCATGCCAACGTTGTCCGTCTTTCTTTCCCTCCAGGCTCGAGTTCTCCTCATTGTTTTTTTTCTGAGAGTTTCTAAATTGTGACCTCTGTACCTGCTTCCGAAGCCTGTCATTGGCTTTGTACAAATCCAGTTCTTCGGCATCGTTTTTCAGTCGGGCACGTCCGTCCGTCTCGCTGTCATTCTGCAGCTGATGCTCTAATGAAATAAAAATAAGCTGTGAACCCAACTATAATGTAATTTTAATTTACATTATTAATACGTATATTTGGTAATTTGGTATAGTATAACAATGCAGTATTGACAATTTATTGAGTGCGCTTAGTGCGAAATAAAACTGTGACGGAATCACATAATATTTGTGATTCCGTCACGCTGTTTGTGTGATTCCGTCACGGTTCTGTGTGATATACATTTATCATTTAACTTCCGATTTTTAAGTAAATTTAAATTTTAGTACCCAATTTAATGAGATTACATCATATATTGATATATTTAAAAACTCGCACTTTTTGTGACGGAATCACCGAAATCGAACGACGGTATACAAGATATTAACATACGTCTTTGGCCAGCTAATTTGCTTTACTGCGTGAACAAGAGACAAAACGTTTGGTTTTATTTTGATAAATGTTAATTTATCTACAAAATGAGGTATAGGATGGCTCATTTTATGTGGAATTCATGTAAAGCGCTTATTGACATTGTATTTTTCTTTTATTAAAATACCATATGGAGCAAGTATTTTAAAGTAATCCAGTTCTTTTTCCAAAGAGATTTGATCACAATACGTATAGAGCACAGGTCGTGTCACTCGATCAGACGTTCAGTTTACAGCATGTCTGGTTATCTTTACCGTCTTTGGAAGTTTCGACATATTTGGTCACAATTGCGTTTTAATTTTCGGATGATATACTCCGTTTGAAATGAAATTCTGCGAATCCACACGAGCCAAACGCTATTACCAGTCCTCTTATCACAAGCACCTGCAGCTATGTGTGCCCGGTTCACATGTATGGGTATTATGAAATGTGGGACACTGAAGACAATTACGGTATTATTGCAAATTAACCTTACTGTATCTTTTCCCTAAGCCCATTAAGTGTAAAATATACGCATTAGGGATTTTTTCCATACATGACTGGGCATTATACCAAGTCTGACACAGGCGGAGGTTAACAGCCCAGCTGGTAAAAAGAAATCTGAACGTTATTGTCAGAGCTTGTTGTAAAGATGTATAAATTGGATATCATTCGAAAATTACGTAATGTGAAATGCAAACCATTAAATAACGAGCTCTCATTATATGAAGGCGAACAAGTCCCATTCTTGAAGTTTTATAATTCAGCTTAACAATAAAAGGGTCGAATGCATTGTATCTACAGCTCGAGGATGAGCGGTTTCGCCTACATAAACTCCAGTGTATGCCAAATAGACGTCTAAACATCTCAAACTGCAGCCTAAATCAATTACATTAAAGTGATGGTATGTTCGACAATAAAATGCATATAGGTTAAAGGGGCATCGTTTCTTTTATTGAATTATTGTCTTTTATTTTCTAATTGAGCTATATTCATTTTAAAGGTGGATCTTAAATATTGGGTAATGCTTAAACCAAAGGTGGATCTTAAATATTGGGTAATGCTTAAACCACAGTCAAATTCATCCGCGCAGCAATGTCTAGGTTCTGTTTATACTAGAGAGAAGAGCTCCACAAATATTGAACAATCAAATAACTTTCTTTTAAAAAATGTTGCCTACGTCACGAGACTTATAGTGGACTGTTTGAACCTTTGACAGTTCACATGTTATTAACCGTAACACACAAGAGTGTAAGTCGCGTGACGTCATTGACAGGGTTGGCCACGCCCAAAATGTTAGCGGCCAGTGGTCCTAGGAAGATATATATCTGTAACCCTCAGGTTATAAAACGAAGAAACGATAAATCGATGCCATATTAAAGTATATTGAGTGGTAACCTTTCGGGGGTTACAGGGGTTATTGCAGCCAGGAGTATCGTTTTAATATGAACTATCCTCAAGACATAATAAAAAGTCTGGAATGGTCAACCGTGACCATTCATGAGAGAAACGATGTTACTCGAGAAAACATAGTGAACAACTCGTGCCAACTATACATTTGACGAAATGTAAGGAATTTCTGTTACCCCTGCAAGTGTCTTGTTTTGTCTTTGTTAGTGGCCAGTGGCGTTGAGAGGGCTTCCCCTCGCCAGTTGTGTAGGTACGCTTTCATTTGAGCGAAACAAGCTCACGTACAGCATTACCCATACAGAAATATACTATAAGATTTTGGCAATTCTTTGGATTTTCGAGAAAATCACATAGGATGTTTTGGGTTAGGGTAAAACCCCAATCTAAATTTTCTTAATTTCAAAAATGTACAAATTAAGTTATTTTCCTTCCCGGCTCAAATTTACCCTATACAATGAAGTTTGGTCATACTTTATTGACATACAATGCAGTGTGCCACATTAATAAATTGTTTAAATCAACTCTGCTCTTACTAATTATTAACGATGCTTGATCTGCTTCGCGTCTTGTAGACAAAATAACTTTCTGTCGTCTTGTTGCAAATGATCTTTCAGCAAGATGTCCAAATGTCGCCCATGAAATTGATTATCTCACGTATTAAGTTATATTGGTCTACTACACCATACAAAAATCTGTTTCATTTTACAAATTTGCTCTTACTTCATCAAGTTTTCCCCTAATTTTACTTACTGCAACAACGTCTGGAAAAATACATAGCAAAACCATCTCAAACCTGTTCTTTATAGAGAACAGCGATAAAACGGCTAACGTCTTCAAATCAATTCTGTCCTACTTAAAATGTATCACCTGGTGGTACTACCCTCACAATCAAAAGATTTATTGTAAAAGTTTACGATTATAACAGAACTTAGTTGGTCAACTGTTTTCAGTGTCCAAAATGTTTCGAAATTACTTCCTAAAATGATACGATGCACACGGATATAAAATAGGAAGAACCAATGTAAATTAATATGGACAATATAAAGTTTGAGTTTATTAAACCATAAATAAAACAATTAGTATTACCAAATGATTATGATGATGAATATCTATACTTTAACTATATAAAACATGGATATTCATACTGGTGCTGTGGTAAATTTAAAAAACAGAAATTTTGTATCAATGGACAGAAATATTTCCCCTGGCCAGGATAATATTCGACCAAAAATAGAATAAGTTAAGAAAGTTTGAAACCCAACTGATTCCACTTCAGCGTGTTATTAGTTGCTGTTACATCTAGGGTCATTTCAAGTCAACACGGATACGAAAACTTCTTCCTGTGTACAGGCTCTCCCTAAAACAAACGATCGGAACACTAGGAATATTTCCGTTGAACCCGTGTTTATTGAAATGTCTACAAAGCAAGCTACATAGTTTTGTCGTGGAAAAGATTCTCCTAAAATATAATGTGGATTTCGATCAAACCATTCTTCAGTACTGCACGTATCATAACAGGAGCCCAACTCATAGGACGATGGTTTACAGCTAACCGAAAACTGTTAAATTCGCTAGGTAGCAACAAACTAACTTTAAAGTACAATGATTGAATTGAGTTTAATCTACAATAAATAATGAAATAATACAAGTAATAGTATTTACCTCAACAAAAGTCGCCCAACAATTAAATCGCCTATTCCGATATTAATATCTCGTCCCTTATACTTTTTTTTTATTTATATGTATTTGTTATATTTTAGGTGAACAAACCTGTCAAAGAGGGAGCAAGACTATTTTTCTAACAGAGCATTTGTATTAAATACTTCACGGCATTGTTGTATTGCTTTCAACTCTTGGCAGTGCGATTCGTTTGTATACGTGAAATAACCTCAAACACGGTGTTTAACGCCGATCAATCAATTCCCAAACATAACATTCAATATAGAATTGAGTTCGGACATCCAGTCAAATGTGGGGTGAACTTTAATTTACTTGACTGTCTCGACCAGAGTTACTGACCCTTCCACTAACTTCAATCAATGGTAATATTACTTAACCCAGAAACGCTCAATAGCTTGGTACATAATGCCTCTCATTATAGTTTGGGCAAAATGCACTGTTCCTCGAAATAGGCTGCGAGTTAAATGCGTTAAATTTTACCATAAAGCACAATAAAAATATACTAATCAATCAATCAATCTTTGTGACATCCTGTGCAAACACAATGTAAGCTCTGAGATATTATTTTAATTTTGAAAATCACAATGTCCACTTTAAATCAGGATATTTCTGATTATGTGCTTGTCCATTGCTAACCTTACCACATTTACATAAAAAAAACACCTCTTGGGATCGCACCTTCATATAGGCTTATTTCTGTTTCGTCTTTTAATACCTTGGGATTTAATGTAGTAAATAATGTTATTTCTCTTACTGAAGGCTCAACCACCCTGACGCCACTGGCAACAACCACAGACAACACAATTACAAGACGTAGTGTAATGAAACCACAAAAGAATCAGTTTCCGTTGGATATAAGAGCACTAAGGCAACATAAACAACTTCAGCCATTGACGACTTATTTTTGCTTTTTAAGCAATGTCTAACACTTTCTTTACAACATTAATTCCTGTTGCTGAATGTGAATGTAAGGTGTAATTTCATGTCAGAAGGCTCAGTTGTAGACTTAACCTTATAACGTGGTGAAATAGGTAGACCTCAGAGCGAGAATATAGGAGCTATAGTAAAAAAAACACCCTTGTGAGAAGGCGAATACTTACTGTCGAAATGGTATCATTAACCCCAGAAAACAGGTTTATGATCTTCTGTCCATTACCTGCAACACTGGACGATTATCAGCCCACCAAAGTATTTATATAGTGATTATCGCCTTTCTTTACTTTATATATAGATACAGTAAATGTACTTTCTACTAGTCTATGAGAAATATAAAATGAAAGACTCATGAAAAGTCAATATTGCCTTTAATAGAATGCGTCAGCCCAAAATAAAGTTGTCTTTAAGCATTTTTAAAATACCTTGTTAAGTATGTGCGTCCGCTGGTCATACCTACCTAGTTTATGTTGATTACCGTTTTATGTTCGTTTCTACGATCAAGGGTTTTAGAGAGCTATAAAGTGCAGAACACATAGCGGTTTATTGATCTGGTGTAATACTTACTTTCTCTAACACACACTTTAACACATATAAACCCACTCTTACATCATAAAACTGCAGTGTACCTCTTCACTGTGACTTTTTACACACCATTAAGCCTGTCTACCTCATACCTCAAACGAAAAGCATGGATAATAAAAAAAATGTGATCTGGCTAGACAAAAGAAGTTGACATTTGGAACTACACAAACTGCCTTATGACCTTTGTTGTAAGTCAGCTCTCAAAGGTAAAAACTAAGACGAATACAAACGGATTTAAGAGCATGGCTGACTTAAAGTATTTTAATCCTTTAGAATGAACGCTATTTCGATTTATCATTGTATTTATTTCTAATCTATTATTTCGTACTGTATCATTACCTGAGATCCCTTTATATTTCCCCTAAACAAACAAAGAAATAAAATAACGACACTTCCCAGCAGGTTTGAGAACAGTAGGCCCTACAGTCTGTTCGACATTATAAGATTATCACATTCCACGGGAAAATTAAAGTAAAGTTTATACACGTTGTAAGCTGAGAGACCTTAATTTTCCTGTGTGTAATTATATTTTACCCCTCACATTACGGTTGTATTGTTTGCAGCTATTTAGAAGTAAATCACCGCATAAGTGATTGATTGATATGATTGATTGATTGATTAGTGTTTTACGCCACATTCAGCGGTATTTCAGCTACGCTGTGGCGTGAACAAATTT
>JAVFBW010193979.1:0-10188 GCA_034783835.1 Mopalia ciliata
TTTCTGCCCAATATCCTTATCTAAGTTTGTGAAATTATTGTCAAATTTCCCAAACAACTACAACTTGAGGTCTTACTGGTGCCAAAGTGGGTTGTTTTTTTTAGAACAATTTTTCCAAGCCTGTTATAAAGCAGAGATTAGGTCAAAGATCTTGTCAACGACTGCAATAGGCGTTATTTTCCATTTCATAAACTTTGAATGTTGTACTTTAAATTTAAACGGCAATAGCATATTTTTCACTTTAGCACATATGGTTCAAACATTAAGACATATAACATGATTAACGATAAGCGGCATCCGAGTACAATCCATGGCGGCACTGCCACCCAATTGGTTGGTTTGTTTTCATTCAATGTATAACATAAACACTGTCCATTTTGGCCAACACATGTTCTTGAGATGGCATGCAAAATGGTGATGCCGATGTTTATTTCCACCAGTTAGGAATCCTTACCTACTGATATATCGGACTGTTATCTGATTGACCGATTTATTCGTAAATGTTGTCTGGTGTATAACTGTTCGATCAGCTACACGCTATCACGGGAACAGGCAATGTTCGAGGTTAAGTGAAATACTTGCATAAATAACTTCAGTTCAGCTGTTAAATAGTTGGTCTGACGAATTTGTATGATTGTATTTTTTATCAATCTTGTTCAAAATATACATAATTTTAAGAGAGAAGTCAAATACTCTATTCATTGTCCGACTACTTGACCGTTTCCAGATAAACACCTTGTTTAAATAGCGCAATATTTTAAGGTATTACCCCTTGACAAAAAATAGACATTACTAATGTTGACATCTGATGCGTTATATGCATTCTTACATAATTTGATCTAAATAATGAGGGTTGGTGGTAGTTTCTTTGTGACAAACGGGATGGCCCGCAAATCCATCAAATTAACCATACATTTAGCTCGCTACAAACAAGCTATTCTCTAATATTATTAGCAGGCAACAGGAGGCGTGGATTGATTGAGGTTTAACACTCCGGCAATCGCGTGGGTGGTTTTCACGAGGTTTCCTCACGGTTTCTCAGCGTATTCTAGCAAATATTTATATATGAAAAGGCAATTTGTCGTCATATTAGTGAAATATCCGTGAGTACAATCAAACATATAATTGAGGCCATGTGAATTATTTTAGTGTGTTTCTTTCTGGATAATGTTTCTCCATATTCGAATGACTATTCTCAAACATTGTGCCTTTTACCAGAAAATTCATAAGACGGAAACAGAAAAGTTTCAATGTTTCCAAACTTATTCCAGTTAAGTGCCAGATTGTCTAAGCTATCTAAGCTTTGATGTACAGTGTGAAATGGGCAATCCGTCGTCATATAAGTGAAATACCCTTAAATGCCAATCAAACAAACAAATCTTCTTCTAGGCAAACCAAATGGCTGATCCCCGCTTTGTCGGCAAAGTTTCCCTGTGCAGTTTTGTATTGGTATATTTCCGGGTAGCAGTTGTAATCTGCCAGAAAACGGGTAACTATGTAGTCGATTATAAGCATCGAGAGGATTCAATAGTTGTCGAATAGCATAAGGATACTTCACAAAGATATATTACCTCTTTTTTATCGTAAACTGTTATATTGACTATCAATCCGCGTTAAGTGCCTTTTGTCATGGCGTCTTGTCTATGCTTCTTCTTAGCGCCTTCATTTTAAATGTGTACAGCCAAGTCAAACAACCTAGTTATTTGTACAACACTATAAAAAATCGCACCATTTAGACATCCGACACAATGAATTAATAGCCGGCAATGAAGGATGATTTGTGTGTTTGTATCAACGCAATTGTGTTATTTATTTTGTACTTGAATATCAATTAAATTAAACACGTTGTAAATTTATAAAGATTACCTAACCCTGCTTTCTACAACATGTCTTTTTTGTTTTGTTTGACATTTCAATATTTAATTAACGAAACATGAAACAGATGTAGCATTTTACCTCATGTATTTTCCCAATCGGAACGCCTTCTGGCTAACGGCATTGTGTATCAAGATGATGTAGGCCATCAGCTTTGGAGAATGGTTGAATACTACCAAGTACATCGCCATTCAAAAACCGAATACCGTAGAACAAAATCAAGCCTATAACACATTTACCATTTGTCATTTTCTGTTTCAAGAAAAATATATA
This sequence comes from Mopalia ciliata, assembly GCA_034783835.1. NCBI lineage: Eukaryota > Metazoa > Mollusca > Polyplacophora > Chitonida > Mopaliidae > Mopalia > Mopalia ciliata. The sequence goes on from JAVFBW010193979.1 coordinate 2,149, forward strand.
TATGCAACAAATAGAATTCCTGCTAATTTCTGCTAATTTCTTACAAAGTAGTTAAGAAAAATAGTAAGAAATATACACATAATCAGTGTCATTTAAGTGAATATAACTGTTAACAACGCATTGTTGTTTTGTGAGAGGAAGTTCATCCAATGAGTATTGATAGATATGTTATGCCTTTATAAACAGTGTATTGCGGGAATGTCTGGAGGAGCTTTGTACTTCGAGTGGGGGATTTCCTGAGAGACAGCTTAAGCAAATCTCAGAAACTTCCCTATTTATAACCCCCTTTTATAATGGAATCTCAATGGTAATAATACAAGAACAGGCCTCTTCAGACGGGTAAGTCTCTGCTTACCTTTCATGAATATGCATACACTTAGCTGTTTCAAGTTGTTCATGGATTATTTTACAATTGTAAGGGCTCGGTTCATCGTTTGGATCAAAGGTTGAGTGGTCTCAGCGGAGAGCGTGTAGTCTTGGCGATTTGGTGCGAGAAGTTGGGACGGCTGAAGTGTTCAGGTTCTTGATACGCGGGTACATAATCTTTTCTCCGCCATATTCCATAAGTGCAAGTGTCCACGAATTCTATGAAACCTATGAAGGGAAAAAGAAAACACAAGAATTGTGCTCTGGTTTAGATAAGTATTTTATGAGTGAAGTCGATAGAGGGGCATTTTATGAACTAGCGAGCGGCTTCCCAGCCCCAAGGCGAGTCTATACAATCCAATAACCTATTTATTATACACCCACTTATTCCAGTTTGTAAATTAAAATAAAAGATCGTATATTCGGAAATTATCAGAAACAGTTTAGGTTTTTCAATTCAGTATTTCTATATCATTTCATTTCATTACAGTGCCTGACGATAATGGAAGCAAAAAATTTCAGGCTATTTATTTTCTTTGTGACGCACAGCGAAACATATCTACGCAAAACCCTAAGTGCGCCGCGTAAGTTACGTCGGAAAGATCGGTGTCCAATATCGTGTGATATTAGATTATTAAAGTTTGTACACAATATCACACGGATGGCCAGTTAGGTGTTTAATAAAAAAAATATATGAGATCGTTTACACTTTGTACTCTATGTTATTGAATCTAATCCATAAAAATACAGTAAACGCACGTAGTAAACAGGACTGTTCGCTGATTGTTCTAGCAGCCATGAAAGCTGTCTTAAGGAACCTTAATGATTAGGAAGAAGAATGTCTGAAGAGTGATTTAGTAAGGTAAGACGAAAGTAAAGACGCGAGTCTCAAATACCTTCTGTATTTTAACTTCAGTTGCCTTTAAACAAACATTAGTTGTTGGTCGGCTTTGTCAGGCGCCTAAGAATATTTATCTCCCTTAATGATGTCTGCACTTACAATAGTCTGAGCAAATTGATTTCTAGAAAACAAGAGCAGGAAAGTCAAGACATTTTGATCGATTCTGAACGGATCAACTTGACAAAAGGCCATAGTGAAGAGAGCAACGATCACTTCCTTTGTTTAAGAGGGGTGTCTTGTCGATTCCACCAGAATCGAGTTGAGAAGCAAAACTTTTGTAAATGGAGGACAAACACCACAGTGCTGTAGTTTTAAAATGTCAATATTGGGATGGGAAACCAGTCGCTGTATTCTTTATTGTTTAAGTGTTTCCCGGCAATGGTTGCCAGCAATTACGTTTGATCTTGTGTTAGGTGTCGTTTACAACAATACTGTTTGTAGAAGATAGAATTCTATACGAGACGGTGCTGTCCGGCGTAATTCGTAAAGAAACTTTATTGGAGCGGGCTCTTTGCAGCTATCACTGATTGAGCGGAATTTTATGCTTCGATAGGACGTCAATATTTCCCCCTACATATTTGTGGTAGCGATTTAGTAGGTCATAAACTAGTTTTGAATCTTTCTTTTCAGCTTTTACACAGTCGTACATTCGGTGCAAATGGTAGTGTTAATAATAGATGTAAGAGGATGAGAATGTTTATGGCCAAAGAATGTTTCAATCAGGGTTTTCTTTGAACTGATGGTCGTAGACCTTTTAGTAAACCGATTGGGGGGAACTAAAATACATTTTATATACAATTTATTGCGGAAAACATTTTGTCTTATACATTTGTTTGTTTGTTTGATTGGGGTTTAACGTCGTACTCAAGGGTATTTCACTTATATGACGACGTGTCAGCTCAATGGGTGAAGGAAACCACCCTCGACACCAGTGGCAACAAACAAAGACAGGACGAGACAATAACAGGACGCAATACAGACACCACAAACAGATCGACTCCCTCCAACCACCCGCTTGTCTTATACAAAATTGTAGTGAAAGGTATAATCTTATTGTAAAATTGTAGTGAAAGGTATAATCTTATTGTAAGATCGTGGGAGCATTCCGGTTGCAACTGAAAGACGAAGCATCGTCAGGATTTAACAAACATTCAGTAGAATGATTCCCTTTGTTTTGAAACCATTTTTGCCAAGTAAATTATTCTTTTAAAACAAATATTTTTTAATCAAAAGCCATCGGTGTTTGTCTTCTACCAAGAGTCGTTTCTTTGCTCTGGAATATTTGTAGCTAGTTTGTGTTTGTCTTCTGGCCATTTAGTCCTTTCTTTTTGTTGCCATTGACATCAAATGTTGCTTGTCCACTGAATTGACACGTTGGGATAACACCAAGTCAGTCCTTTCTTTCCAATCAGACTGATCTAACACCGGTAAAAAGCAAAAAGAACAACCAACAATAGAATGGGGATGTTTACTCTGGACGTCTAGATAAACAAAAATTCTAAGCCCGAATTGCAACAGAGTTATAAATTTGAAATAATCTGACTAAATGTAAAATTTCAACATTTCAACCCAGGCTATTATATGTAATATGTGTCACCACATGTTTGTTGCTATACACGAAGGGACAGTAGCCTCTATCTTACTTCCAACAAAAGTGCAACACATAAACAGTGTTTTGCATGCACACAGTTAAAGGTACGTTCACAACTGCGGCGCGGTGCGGTGTGGTGCGGTGCGGTTATAACCGCACATGGATTATTAAGTCAATCAGCTGTTCACACCTGCAATGCGGTGCGATGCGGCCTGTGGCGGTACAACGCGTCCTGAGGAGCGATTGTCACTGCGCCGGAACTCTTCTGCAGTATTTTCCCGCGTGGAATCGCTTGCCGCGTGGTGATTTTGGTCGGGAAAACCCTCGGTGACGTCATTTACTTTGACCTGAATTGCAGTTTTCAATCTGAGACGACGTATGGTGTTGTGAATGTTACGTAACAATCAGTCCTTATTGGAAACTTGTTGACTTCAGGCTGGTTTTGCGACCACACATACTATGACAATTAGCTATGGAGTAATTATGAACTCAATTCTTCCTCATCTTCCTCGTCTAAAAGATTCTTCAACAACTTTGCACGAGTTGTCAGAGACGACATTGCCTCAGATTTTGCTGTCTCACGGTAAACTGGCACATGCTCCACGTCATTTCTGGAAAGTTATGTCAGAAATCACGCCGCGCCGCATCACACAAGTGTGAACAGTACATTGCATATGACCTCGCTTGGAGATTCTTCATCGCGCCGCACCGCACCGCACCGAGCCGCAGGTGTGAACGCAGCTTAATAGAGGGGCCACGTTGTGAAAACTTTTCTGTCAGATTATCTACTAATTAGGAGATAATAAGTCCTAATTAGGAGATAATAAGTCCTAGTTAGGATATAATATTAGGAGATAAGTTATCTTCTAATTAGAAGATAATAAGTCCTAATTAGGAGAAAACGTCTCCTAATTAGGAGATAATAAGTCATAATTAGGAGATAATCAGTCCTAAGTAGGAGATAATGGGTCCTTATTATGAGATAAAAAGTCCTCATTAGGAGATAAGATCTCCTCATTAGGAGATAATAAGTCCTAATAAGGAGATAATAAGTCTTAATTAGGAGATAATACGTCCTAATTAGGAGATAATAAGTCCTAATTAGGAGATAACATTGCGCCGATAGGTTCTTATGGGAAGATAAAATGACCTACTCGGAGGACGATAAGTCCTATTGGGGAGAGGATATGTCCCAATGGAGAGAATATAAATCCTAATCGAAAGACTAAGTACCAATCGGGAGAATATAAGTACCAATATACTTTCCTGATTGGACTTAAGAGTCTCATTTTGGTAATTATACTGTCCCTGATTGTGTCTAATAGTTTCCCGATTAGGATTTATAGTTTCCCGATTTGGACTTAGTCTCCCTTTTGGTACTTAGTCTCACTAATGCGACTTCGAACTTACAAACTCCCCTTTTGTTACTTAGTCTCCAAATTGGGACTAAGTTCAGTCTCCCGATTTTTGCCTGATTATAATTGATAGTTTCCCGATCGGGATAGATTCTCTCATAAATGCCAACATACGGACTCGAACTCGTGTGCCGTGCGTCTAAGAGGGATAGCAGACCGACACACTAATGCTAGGTTCCCTCTGTTGTGCGATTCGGTACAAATGACCAGTCTGGGTTCGTCACTAATCACACGACATACGTAACCTGGACCTACTATCCCTTTTTGGTGTACCGCACACGGGTTCGATCCCGTATCTTGTCCTATATGAGTGAATCTATCCCGATCAGAAAATTATAAATCATAATCAAGAGAAAATAAGTCCCAATCGAGAGATTCTTAGTCCCAGTCGGGAGACTATACGTAATAAAAGGAATTAGGACTTATTATCTCCTAATTATGACTTATTATCTCCTAATTAGAAGATAATCTGACAGAATATTTTTCACAACGTGGTCCCTCTACGCTGTCGTAATATAACTATTGTCACACGAAACAGAAGTTACGAGATTTGAAGTTAAAAGCAGACTTGCAAATAATTTCACCAAAAGAGGGTAGACCATTAATATTAAACTTAAAACTGGCTGAACAGTCACGACGGAAACCCATCAGTCATCTGAAAGAATTATTCTACAGTACACGTAGGTTGTCATACGACTTTTTGGTAAATTTGGACCACAACTGACAACAGTAATAGACAACAGATATAATATTTAACTGCTACACAGTGTATAAACAAATGATTAACTTGCAAAGGGTGCTATCATCTGCACCTAAGCGTTTCTTGTCATATCCAACAAGTTTCAAGATTACCTCAAGAGTATCACAGTACATGGATGATGCAATAACTATAATATGGCGGTCATTTGTAGCTAACCTCAAGGCGAATTCAACCACTGAGGTATAAGAAACCCGACCTTTGTACCATGTAATCATGATTCTATCAATATAATGCCTATTGACAGTATATAAGTCCAGAGGCCAGAATACTTACATACACATTTAAATTAAACAGCTGGTGTGGATAAAATCAAATAGGATTGTACAAATTTGGACATCAAAATAGATAATATATGACAGATGTTATTGATAAAAACTTTAGTGGTATACATTCCTTTCTGTCATAAGATGGACACGTCATAATAAAGTGATACTGGTCTTCTATTGTATTCCTATCACAAACTCTACATTTTCTCATCTCTCGTAGAAGAGCAGTAAACCGTACTGTTTCTACTAATTAGCCAGCAGTACCCAGTCTTAATTTCGCCAAATTTCCTCTTAATTTATTACATTCTAAATTGAGATATTTTTCTTGATTTAGACAACTTTTGTAAGTATTGTATAGTCAAACCTGCTACTATTGCGTATTTTATCTAACCACTCCTGTTGGCTAATATTTAGAAGTCTTTGTTTAAAGACAGTTAGGAAATTATTTGGGTTTCCGACGCCTTGATTAACCCATATTAAACCAAATCCCGTCTTGTTGAGCAAGTCTTTGATAATACTGGCCCAGGTACGTTTACCTAAATGATACCTTAAAGCTGACTTAAGCTTATTTGGTAAGAAAAAAAACAACATGTATTCCTAAAACAGTTACCACACTATGTGCATTAGCTTATTCCTCTCAACCCATTCAATTTTTGTTTTCACACCCTCTTCGTTGTATATATAGACATTTTCCATGTATTATAGTCATTAGCTTGAAACCGGTGCTAGAATCTGCTCCGAAATGTCGCTCGTCAATAAACCAGAAATTGTATATCCATAAAATACCATGTTATGTTATAATATTTTAGATGTTAAGCAGAGTGGAAGCGTGAATAATGCCTCGCAACTGTAAGATCTAAGATCCCCTGTTTCATTCAATTAGTTATGAATGCAAATCTTAATCTAATTGTGAATCACTAGAGAGAGAACGATCAACACACACAACCAGACATAAATCTAAATATGTATATTTTGAATAAATGAGAGTATAATTTAATAAGTATAAGTGTACCAATTTAGATAGTAAGACTACTCACGGGATCTAATCCAATGCTTTCTAAGAATCCGAAATAATTAAAAGTTAGAAAGTATCGCCGCAACATACATTTAGACTACCAAAAATACTTAACCAAAGTCAGCTGCTGTTTTCTTTAACTCTGTCCTCTAACCGACTTAAAACTAGATATTCAGTTACCAAGAATACTTTACACAAAGACAAATAAAATCTCCGCCCGGAAATGGTTACATCCAATAAGCAAAGAGCAGCAGAGATTTGATTGGTCAATAAAAGTAAACAACTTTACCTATCACGTAATACTCAAATAGAAACTACTGTCATATATCCAAGAAACTCCACAACAAATAGCATGCAGTAAGCTTTCTTTGCGTACCTGATATCTGGCATACCTTAGAGATGTAACCAGTATTTAATACACGCGTCCACATTCGCCAAAGGCCATGGCATTTGGTGTGCTTTTGTCAGATCCAATCCATCGCTTACACGCCAAATATTGCACATCTTCAAGGGACTCGTATTTTTGGAAACCCGAAACCTCTGACGAGTATAACAGGATAGGTTTGACTTCTGAATCAAAAAGCTTTAGCAAAGCTTTCAGTGGTGAGTTGCATAAGTACCACATGGCCTTTGGGATTTCGACAAGAACACATTTACCTTAAGCAGCAGGGCGAGATGCCTCGAAATCATGACTGAGTTTTGACGAAAAAATGAACACCAAGGTATTTGTAACTATTCACCGTTTCTACTTGTCCCTTCCAATTTTCCATCTTTCTAGTTTGCACAACCTCCGATCCAAAATACCACTACTTTTGTTTAAGTCGGGTTTACTTGTAAGCCCCAACCTTCACAACAGTCAGACAGAATAATTAATTGTTTCTGGAGCCCAGAAATAGAAAAGGAAAGAAGAACTTCATGATCTGCAAACATAAGTAAAAAAAGGTCAACAACATCGGGAAACAATTGAATACCATTGATTGCCAAATAAATTTACATCTTGGCTTAACTGGTAAATGTAGAAGGGGAAAAAAGTGGACCGAGTACGCAGCCCTGTCGAACTCACAGTGAGCATTGGAATAACTCGGAACCTTTCAGGCAGTTTAATATTTTACCACATACTCCACAATTCGAGAGCCGAATCGAAAGCCAATTGGAAGTCGACAAAGGCTATATACAGCCTACCCTTCGGTTTGAATAGTTGCTTTGGTATACAGGCATAGAGTGTAAATATGTGATCGACATTACTATTCCCGCTTCTAAAACCAACTTGAGTTTCAGAGATTAAGTCCGAGTAGTCTCCCCATAATGTCAAACGTCTGTTGACGATACTTGTGAAAAGCTTGCTTACAATACATAATAAAAATATTCTCCGAAAATTAGCGGGCTCCTTGGTATTACCACTTTTAAACAGTGGAACAATTATGTCAACCTTCCAATGTACCCGGAATTTGTCAGAATCAAAAACGCGATTAAAAAGTTTAGTTAGGTATAGAGTGATTACGTCAGCTAAATTTATCAAGAATTAGGGCAACAACCCATCAATTCCAGGTGATCTGTTTGCCTTTAACCTGCCTATGGCAAGCTTGACTACTTGATCAGTAATTGGACGATTCAATAATTCATTTACATAGTCTTCGTCGCCATTAGGCGGACCAAAATCAATTTCTCAGATATGATCATCCAAAATAAAATCCATCAATTAAACGAGGCTTGCCTGTAAGTTGAG
>JAVFBW010193990.1:0-19681 GCA_034783835.1 Mopalia ciliata
GGTTATTTACCCTGATATAGGTTATTTACCCTGATATAAGTAATTTGCTCTGATATGTGATTTATTCTGATATAAGTGATTTACTCTGATATAAGTGATTTGCTCTGATAAGTGATTTATCTGATATAAGTGATTTGCTCTGATATGTGATTTATTCTGATATAAGTGATTTTCTTTGATAAAAGTGATTTACTCTGATATAAGTGATTTACTCTGATATAAGTGATTTACTCTGATATAAGTGATTTAAATGATTTATTCTGATATAAAGGATATAAGTGATTTACTCTGATATAAGTGATTTGCTCTGATATGTGATTTATTCTGATATAAGTGATTTACTCTGATATAAGTGATTTACTCTGATATAAGTGATTTGCTCTGATATAGGTTATTTACCCTGATATAGGTTATTTACCCTGATATAAGTAATTTGCTCTGATATGTGATTTATTCTGATATAAGTAATTTGCTCGGATTTAAGTGATTTACTCTGATATAAGTGATTTACTCTGATATAAGTGATTTACTCTCACATAAGTCATTTACTCCGATATAAGTGATTTACTCTGATATAAGTGATTTGCTGTGATATAAAAGATTTACTCTGATATAAGTGATTTATTCTGATATAAGTAATTTACTCTCATATAAGTCATTTGCTCTGATATAAGTGATTTACTCTGATATCAATGAATTACTTTGATATAAGTGATATTTAAATGATTTACTCTGATATAAGTGATTTGCACTGACAAAAGCGATTTATTCAGATATAAGTGATGTGCTCTGATATAAGTAATTAACTCTGATATAAGTGATTTACTTTGATATAAGTCATTTGCTCTGATATAAGTGATTTACTCTGATATAAGTGATTATTCTGATATAAGTGATTTACTCTGGTATAATTGATTTACTCTGATATAAATGATTTACTCTGATATAAGTGATTTACTTTGATATAAGTCATTTGCTCTGATATATGTGAATCCATAAAAGCAAAAGGAATAACTTCAGCCGATGGAAAATGTGTATCATATATTTTGATTTCTGCTCCAGCAACACTTTGGGGCATTCCATGCAGAGGGACAACCGTTGGTCACACCTCAACACCTAAACCTCAACAATTTAACCTGCAGCTGTGGCTTAATAGTTTGCGTGTGGCACAGTGCGCTTTCTAATCCTACTTTGATGGGCTGCCGTTCACGGGTTCGAGTCCGTCTGTCAAAGGGAGTCACAAGATGAGGCTCCGGCAATCACGGGCATGGTTTTTGTGTGGTTTCCTGCAAGTTTTACACCGTAATTAAGAGCAGTATGATGTGGACAATCCGTCATCATATAAGTGAAATACCCTTGAGTATGATGTTAAACTCCAAACATAAACCATTGATAATTTATTCTTACAAAACCCTTTAGCTTTGCTTATTCACTACATTAACTGGGTGAACAATCAAACAAAATATTCAAATTTCTAATGAACTATTTAAAACGAGATTCTCACTAAATATTAAATCTCAACTTTCAAAGCTTGAACGAACAACAAGGACAAGACAGGACAATTGCAGGAATAAACACAGACATCACGAACAGATCTGCTTCATGCTGCCCTTCTGCTCTGAGAGCACCGGTACCGGAGTTTGGTAAATGAACACATGAATATTTTGGATAACTTCACACCAATACTGTTTTGTATAAGATACTGAAAAATAAACACAGTATAAAGATTGACAAGAATCTTACATTGCATAATCAGGGATAAAAAATAATAACTCTAACAAACAATGACATCAATAAATTGTTTATTACACAGCAATTTGTAGGTCATAAGCTAATCAAGTCCAACGATGACGTAAATAATTGTCTTTTATTTGCCTTTATTTTGCTTTAAAACTAACCAATCACACTAAATATATTTCTGACAATCTGGCACTATTAAACAGTTACGTCATTGGACACCATAGGCATCTCGTTCAGGTTGTTCAAGGTGCTTCTTCTTTTGTTTTCTTCTCTCAGCTTGAAGCAAAATGTACCGATTTGTCTGAAAAATAAATAGATTTACACAGAAATAATTTTCTAATTACGGAGGAAAACAGCAAGAAACATCATGTGACTCACTCATATTCCTGATGGTCAACAGACGGACTCAAACCCGTGAATGATAAATCAAAGTAGGATAAGTTAGCGCTAGGGCTGTCACGATTCGACCTTTCTTCGGTTCGGTTCTCGGTTATTTTTTTCGGTTCTCGATTCTTCAGTTCAGTTCAGTGATCCAAAGTAGCAGCCTATAGATATGCGTCAGTAGGCCCATACATCGTATGTGATATTAGACCAAAGGCTGTTGTGTCCGTGATTGGTGGCAATACCCGGTACTAAACTAGTCAAATTACAGGTGTCCTAAGCTTCAACAGTTCTTTCAACTAACTACAATTTGAGCAAAAAGCAGTACAAGTTTTTAAAATTGTTTTTCCTCTGTAACTGCGCTGCCGTCCGTCGTAAAAAAACACCAAAAGCCTTGTTTACCAAATTCAACTCTACGCATATGGGTTGTATAAATAGAAGCCATGCAGTAATGTTATAGCACCCTTTCTGCGGAGAACGCCACAGCTGAGCTAGGGGGAAGAGTTTGCAGTTTTAATATTTTAAGACTTCTTGTAACCCATTTTGAATGTTGAAATAAAAGTTTTATTAATTATTTTTTAATATAAAATAAAATAATGTGAAACTTCCGCATATTTGTACAATATGTGTTTTCTTCTGGCAATCTCCATGTTATATGTATTTAATTTTTCCTGTAATATCTGGAAATGTATGTATAACGGAGAACAAAGTCTTCAAGTTCCCGAAGCCTGGAGAATGCACGGCAACAGCCAGCCAATCATATCCATGAGGAGTACAACAACAGCGAAGCGATAGGAATTGACAGTACTTATTGACGAATAACAAGAATAAACAATACTGGAACTTACTATGAAGTTTTAATCGCGTAATTCGAGCTGAAATACAAAACAAAATCATGTATGAAGTAAGATCGCTCAAAATTTTGCCTGACATGGCATGCAGGCAAGGGTTGAATTCACAAACTGACGTCTCCATTTAACAAATGGAACCGAACTGAAATTTGCGTATGCTGAACTGTGAACCGAACCGAGACGTGTGAATCGTGATTATCTGTCGTTCGGCGAACAATCGTTCGCTTAAATTCGTTTCGCATAACCGAACCACAGATTACGTGGGTTAAAATTCACGTGAACAGTAGATTGGTTACGCAAAATATTTAAAAAATAAGGCCTGCAACATCCCAATCAAACAGAGTAGAATGACTCTGTTTTCAGTTAGGGAGTTTGTTTTGACAATGCTATTTATCACTGCCACATGGGTGGAACCTCCCATTGCCTTGGGCTGAGGCTTGGGAGGAAGATTCCCATTGTCCTGGGCTGAGGGTTTGGAGGGAGATTCCTATTGTCCTGGGCTGAGGGTTGGGAAGGAGATTCCCATTGTCCTGGGCTGAGGGTTGGGAGGGAGATTCCTATTGCCATTGGCTGAGGCTTGGGAAGGAGATTCCCATTGCCCTGGGCTGAGGGTTGGGAGGGAGATTCCCATTGCCCTGGGCTGAGGGTTGGGAGGGAGATTCCCATTGTCCTGGGCTGAGGGTTGGGAGGGAGATTCCTATTGCCATGGGCTGAGGGTTGGGAAGGAGATTCCCATTGCCATGGGCTGAGGGTTGGGAGGGAGATTCCCATTGTCCTGGGCTGAGGGTTGGGAGAGAGATTCCTATTGCCATGGGCTGAGGGTTGGGAAGGAGATTCCTATTGTCATTGGCTGAGGGTTGGGAGGGAGATTCCTATTGCCATGGGCTGAGGCTTAGGAGGGAGATTCCCATTGCCATTGTCTGAGGGTTGGGAAGGAGATTCCCATTGTCATGGGCTGAGGGTTGGGAGGGAGATTCCCATTGTCCTGGGCTGAGGGTTGGGAGGGAGATTCCCATTGCCCTTCTCTGAGGGTTGGGAAGGAGATTCCCATTGCCATTGGCTGGGGGTTGGGAGGGAGATTCCTATTACCATGGGCTGAGGGTTGGGAGGGAGATTCCTATTGTCCTGGGCTGAGGGTGGAGAGAGAGATTCCTATTGCCATGGGCTGAGGGTTGGGAAGGAAATTCCTATTGCCATGGGCTGAGGGTTGGAAGGGAGATTCCCATTGCCCTGGGCTGAGGGTTGGGAGGGAGATTCCTATTGTCAATGGCTGAGGGTTGGGAGGGAGATTCCTATTGTCCCGGGCTGAGGGTTGGGAGGGAGATTCCTATTGCCCTGGGCTGAGGGTTGGGAAGGAAATTCCTATTGCCCTGGGCAGAGGGTTGGGAGGGAGATTCCTATTGCCATGGACTGAGGGTTGGGAGAAGATTCCTTTTTTTTTTTTTTAAGTTTGTCATAAATGTGCACAATTATGTGTATATTGGGTAAATTATTTGCTTTAATTTCACAGGATAGATCAAGAACAGCTCTTTCCACTTCAAATTGGGAGGTAGCCAAATCCTTGGAATCATTATGTAACTGATGTCACCAAAACTTATCTCCATAGAAATTTGTGAATATTTCCTAAAAAAACATACCCAAGTTTTACCGACACCAGAGGATGTGAGGAAAATGAATGAAATTCCTATTTTGTGTTGACAAATTTCCTCTTCAGGGATATACTTTCATACACATTATTCCATTTTCAACTGGATACTGCTGGATCTTGATAGACATGGGCAGTGAGAGATAATGCATCACATGCCTATAACTGTGGCATCGAATCAATCCATCAAAAACTGTTATTTAAACAATGGATGCTGTTTCAAAGTATGAAATAAACACAGATTTACTTAAAATGCCTACATCAATCACTATTTATGGCTTTTGATTTAGTTTTGTTTTTGTTTGCTGTTTTTTTCTCTTTCTACCTTAGTTCATTTCTTACCTTTCTTCTTCCACCTGGTTTTAAGACTGATTTTCAGTTGTTTTGTATTTGAAAGGGGTAATAATGAAGGTTAAATATTAATTTAACTGTTAACAATTCCATTGTTTATTCTTAACATTAAGTTTTTCTCATATTTTGTATTGTGCAGCCTTTGCTTCATGAAACTGGGGCCTCGTATGGGGCCATGTGATCCCTCTGGGTAAGGGAAATACCCTTAAACATGGTGTAAAACAACAACCAATTCATCCTTATGAGGAAATTCACTTAGATTCAACTTGTCACAGGCACTGTGTATACATTATGAATCTGCCGATAAAATCGTTTTCAGTTATCAGTTATTTATATCAAATGGTATTAATTATTGTAAATGATCTAGCAGATCAATGAGTTTCAAATTGACTGAATACTTGAGACCTTCTAGTCTGTTATTAACTGTAATTAGTATCATAGATAACATATTCCATTGAATCTACAGAAATGATAGTAGACACAACGTGGCAAATATTTACACCTTGAATCTTATGATATTTATTTGAAATGATATTCACAAAACATATTCAAGGGTATCTGATTCAGAATGTAGATGGGGTGTATATTCATTTTTTGAGTTTCTAGGTTTTATTTATTTACAACTTTTTTCAGAAAAATAAAAATGTTTTTTAAGCCTTTTTTCGGAACAAATTGATTAAACCAAAATAGATATCTTACACACTGTTTTCACATCCCGTCATGGTTATTGAGAAGAGAATATTGTAATCCTACCAATTGTGTGATGTGAGGACAAATATTTCCATGTTTTTGTACTGTACAGTCAATGATAATACTGCAACCAGAACTTAAATTAAAGATGAGCATTTCTTGTAAAACACATACTGAAGCTTATTTTGCATCACTGGATAATTTGAATTAAGCAATGATAAAGTTTTTTCCTATTAAAAGTGCTCGAAAAATTTACAAAATAAGACAAACATAATTTTTTTTCATACACGAGGAGTACTCAAGAAAAATCATCTAGTACGGTAAAATACATTTGCAACTGATTACCTCCATGCTATGAATGTGTGTAATAGTAAAGAGACTGATCTCCCTTGCAAATTGATGACCTTGGCGTTATACTTTCCATCTAAACTCTGCGTTAAATTATTCAGCGGGCAGATTTGAAAACTTTTTACAAGATAGTCTTCCACTGAAAGAGTATAATAAAATATTTGAAAAAAAAAAAAGATCTTTTCTTTACGGATGTCAGGTATTTTTTAGCTTTGCTTTATAATGGTTAACCAAATGAGGTAGTAGTAGTAGGGCCTATATAGTGGTTGCTACTGTTATATAATTTTATTGAAACTTTGTGTAACCTAAATAGAACTAATTAATTGGGTATTCAAACAATGTTTATTCCTATGTTTACATATCTATTGAATACATAGCCAGCATCCATATGTTTGGCTAACAAGATCCAACATACACAATACAGGAGAGATTTGTTATTCTCTTCCCCTGAGAGAAAATACCAGAATGTAGACAGTAGTTATACCTATGTTATGAAGTTAGTAGTAGAGGCACAACGGTCTCCGAATGTCTGGCCGTCACATTGTCACATTGTCACTCACACTTTGGTTTCAACAATGTTCAGTATTTTAGCCATCTTTAGGCCCCCTTGCTAAGGGCAGTTTGTTTAAAGATAACTCCTATCTGTTTACATGTCTGTTTAATACATAGACAGAATCAATATATTTCGTTAACACGGTTTTGCATAAGCTGTACAAGCCATAGGTATGGCTTTGTATATCATGGAGCTTTGTTTTTGTTTAGTTTTTTGACTAGAAATGTTAATTATGCAAAGGATTCTAGAATTACTATGAGCACGCTGCCATGGTTTATTGGTAAGCGTGTGCTTTTACTAATCATACACCAATGTACAATTCACGGGATCGAGTCCATCTGTCAGCTATCATGTATATTTTCCGTTTTACAAGGGTTCCTTTCGGTTTTCCATCATTATTAGGATAGAAACAGTGGGAAGTGAACAATCTATAATCATCAAAGTGAGATACTCTTGAGTACTCGTAAATTCCAATGAAACAAACAAATAATTACAATGACGACAGTATACTCTCAGTACTGGTCGCCATCAAGATGAAGTTAGGCTATCCCTTTGAGGAACGGGGGCCTGATCCATTGTGGCGCTTATGGGTGCCTTGTGACTGTCCTGTCCGTGTCAGTTGCCGGTGATGGCATGGGTGGTTTCCCTTACCAATTGATGCCATGGGTGGTTTCCCTTGCCAATTGATGCCATGGGTGGTTTCCCTTACCAGTTGATGCCATGGGTGGTTTCCCTTACCAATTGGGTTGTTACGCGCATACAAGTAAAATAACCATAAGTATGATGACACAAAACCCCAATCAAGAAAATAAATAACAATTCTAGCATGCATTCATATATCCGTTCTGGTTGACGCTATTGTAGTCCTAGTCATAACAAGGATTCTTATTCCTTTATTTTTTAACCTGTCCAGTCAGATGGTAATTGATTATTGCTACTTTCCAATGTGGACATTTATTTTCATTTATCAAATAAAGTCACCATTCTGTAATGATCTCTGAATTAAAAGTTATATATTCTTTGGAAATGATTTGTTTATTTATAGTTTATAGCCTTGCAGTGTGATTTAAGCAGAATTTAAAACAAATAGAAAACAGTGATGAAAGTTCGAGATTAATTATTCTAGCCTCGTGAGCTCGCCTGTACAAAGTAAAGTCATACCCCTGGCGACGGCCATGTAAAGGCTTCTATAATGTAATAAAGGAATTTTTCTGAAATTTTATACACAGTTTACCTGACTGGAAAGGTAGACATAATTAAAATTATATGGAGTACTGTGAATATAAATTATGCTAATTGGGTGATATTGTTTTTCACAAAATGGCAGATAATTTGCATTAAGCACTATACATCCAAATTGAATAGACCGATTTTCCTAAAATTTTGGTTAAATGTTCTACAACATGAGAGGAGAGGGATATTGTCTGGTTAGCATATTAAATACTTTAACAAGCTTTTCAATTTAATATGTGTTAAACACCATAAGTCCAAATTGAATAGCCCAATTGTTCTGAAATTTTAGGCAAATGTCACACAACATGGGGGAAGACAGTCATTATCAGTTCCGGGCATTATGCATATATATTAAATCATTTTGCATTTTTACCTTTAAGGCAAAGGGAATGCATTCCCTTTCATTGGCGGAACAGGCGAGCTCTTTGACAACCTTACTGCCAAGAATTTTTTAAGGAAGTTTTACTGGGCAATAAGGTGGCTGGGATTTTTGTTTAGTATTTTAACTGTTATCAACAGTTAACACCATTTGCCTTGACGGCATTGTATTTTGAGGGAGGCATGTTTGAATTGTAACCATGCTTTAAATCAAATGAGCCAAAATAAACAATGATAAATAAACGTGCACGGATTGAACTAAATTTATTTAGGGCAGTAACGGGTAAATAGTTACGTAATATAAATTATTTTGAAAAGAAATAATATCTGATATTATAATACCAACATTATTTGTACAGAAATCTATAACAGTATTTTCGTTTCATTGTTTGTTTTCTCGATGGAAAATTTCCGTTTAACATTTTATCCAATGGATTTATCATGATTCATGTGCAAGTACACTACCACACTATCCCTGTAGTTTGTACCGTTTTAGAGTTTATGGGTTTATATCCACCAAAAATCAGTTGATTATCAGGCTTTAGCATGGCTTCTATACCAGAACACAGTGACACACCTGATGCTCTAAAGACAAAAAGGAGTGGTCAATTTGAAAACGATTGATTGTATAATTCACGTTCTAGCCTGCATATATATAATCCTTGTGGAGGGTCACAACTTTCCCTCGGTATTTATTCAGTATAAACTGTATGTGTATGTTGCCTGAAAGTCTCGGGAGAGTAGAAGACAGCTGACTGTGCCCTTGGTATTTTTCCACAAAGCGACCAAAGACTAAGTTAATCTTAATTGCCATAGCGACTCAATACCTGCAGTTCTGGTCACCATGGCAATTAAGATTAACTTAGTCTGAGGTCGCTTTGTGGAACAGAACCCTTGTGCTATTCAGCAATAAGAAGCCGACCTGTTGTCTTGTATAATAAAATTGCAGATTTAATGTACCATATATACATTGTAAACAATAAGGGTATTTCCCACCACCCAATTTGGCCGACAGGCTGTCATATAGTCTTATACTCAAAATCAAACTCATATTGTTTGATCAAAATCAGAGTTGGGCAATATTAAAAAATAAACAAAGGTGCGCTACACTTTGAATGTAGTCGTTACTCTATTACTTTATTTCTAATTCTGTATTTAAAAGTGTTTTTTGTCAGAAAAAAAAGTATATAATGGGCGTTAACATCCATAGATAAATGCTGCATGACATGACCGACTATTAGATATACAGAAAGCTGCCTCTATATGTATCACAACCCATGTCAAATAAAGACGAAAAAGAACAGCTAGTCAAGGTCCATGTGTTATAGCACGGCATACCAGGTAATGTATACCAGCTGAGGTTTATTTTACCCAAACCTTAATTTAGAAACTTTCTAATTTTTCTGTCAAAAATTTTAATATTGACAAATTTTATTTTGTATAAAGACGAGAGAGCTGTGTAATTCCAGTGAACAATAAAAAGCCTCTAAACGATTCTCCTGTGTTCTGAATTCCGTTTGGTCTGCTCACAGTATCTGTGGTGTATACTCCTGAATACAACATCTGAAGGAAAAAGTTAAGGAATATTCCTCGAATAAAGCACCAGCTGAATATTTCATAAACAGTAGACGGACCTTATCTCATGGACAAGCATTGTTCCAGGCATGTATGGATTATCCTAAACAGCCATAACAGGTTACAAAAAATTCAGACAAGTTAAGGATAATTCCATGTTAAAGGCGTGCTGGAATTGTTTCCATAAATTTGTTAAGGAATTTGTGCCTGAATATGTAAGGAGCAACAGGAAGCTGATCAGTTTTGTTACATCTTTGTTAATTGAGTCTTGTGATTGTCTTGTCTTTATTTGCTGTCCATCGGGTCAAAGGTGGTTTCCTTTATCAATACGGCTAGCACACCGTCCTACGACTGAAGCAACTGCAGCGTAAACGTCCAATCAATCAAACGACCAACCATCGGGAGAAGAATGGTGTTATATACACAAGAATCCTATAAAGTTATTGTGGTGTCACATTTAAGTAATACACTTGTAATGTTTCGCGACTTGAGATTATCTTTTA
This sequence comes from Mopalia ciliata, assembly GCA_034783835.1. Taxonomy (NCBI): domain Eukaryota; kingdom Metazoa; phylum Mollusca; class Polyplacophora; order Chitonida; family Mopaliidae; genus Mopalia; species Mopalia ciliata. The sequence goes on from JAVFBW010193990.1 coordinate 10,249, forward strand.
TATCTTCTCGGTCAGAGCACGTTGCCATTGACGTCGAGGGTCATTTTTCCCCATTGGTTTGACACGGCTGCATTTATGAGTGAACGAACAAGCAAGAATCCATAGGAGTAAAACCGCAACATATTCCGCTTTATGACCTCGCATAAAGTGAGAAAAACAATTCCCTTTATCCTCTTAAAGAAGAACTTACCGAATACGCTTCCACTAAAGCATTAGCTAAACTGCAATTCTGCAATTTATCTCGAAGGCATGTCTTTTTTTGCAAAAACATTTTTAAAAAATCTTATACAGGTTTTGGGAAATTCCTCACAATGGCTTTCTGGACCTATTCCCATAACAGTGTACAGGTGAATATCTTCTTGAGTTCCTTGGTATTTGCGTATAAAGATGCAAAAATGAACAATCGGCAAGTTTGATCGGCTGTGAGGAAGGTATGTTGGGGTAGAATGTGCGTGGGCCCCGTTTGACATTGTACGCTGAAATTTTGATACCTTCTGCTATCTAGTACATATTGGACTTTTGATGCAACAGCCAGAAGAAATTCTTACAGAATTGGCAGTAAAAGCGCGATGTGTGGATTTTAAGAGCGATAAACAGAATCTTTGGCGGAGTCAGTAGATCAAAATATTGTTATTCAAACTGTTAATTCTATTTGTATTAACCTTTCGAGTTCCCGTATAGTGAAATGGCGTTTTTCCAAACAACGTCTTTACAAAGAAAAGAACACATTTGTGTGATAACAACTTCTATATTAATTCAGGACAAAAATCTTAACTACCACACCAGTCAACTACATACTACATTTTGGATTCAATCATTCACCCAAAACCAAAAAATGGTACAATAACAACTCTAACCAATAAATCAAAGTCGTTTACTCTCACTATACCTATAGAAAGAAATCTCACGTTTTAAGTGTTTACAAATTGAAACCGTTAAGGAGCACAAATGGTGTCTAAACCAATCAAGAAAACCCTTGAGAATATAAAAAAGAAAACAAAAGTGAAAGACACAGAGGTACCAATATCCACATCACTATCACATACATTGCCGAGGCAGCAAATAGCCAGATTGCTTAAACTCTCCTGTGATATTGGGCATTACTGATATCGCTTTATCCAGCGAAACAAACTTGAGAACCGTGCTCCAAGTAAGCCTTTAATATCGTCTCACCTTCCCAATATTCTTGTATTCTGTATACCTGTCGTATAAAACGGCACCCAGAAAATAAGGAAGGTAAGACGGTATTTAAGGTTAGCTCCAACCCAAAGGTACGAAAATCAAATCAACTAAACCTGATACCCTCGGCCATTATGAGTCCTTCAACAAATACACTACAGCTGTGACGGGATTTATAGGAGAAACAAGCTGTCCCCTACCAACAATAATTTTTAAAAATCAGACAAAACAAATAAAAACAGACCACAAATCAGTACTGTATATGGAACCTACTGTGATTCCCACTGAATAATATGACACAGTAGAATAAAAGTCACAACTCCGAGAAACGACAAGATACGCACGAGAAGCTTCTATAATTCAGTTTATTAAACCATCGTCAGGAACGAAGAGACATTCAGAATACTTAACATGCGTATCTTGTCATTTCTTGACATTTCGAGACTTTGACTTTTAAGATACGCGCGGACCATTTTGATTTGCACTACTTTATTTGCTCGTCTGTGGCATACGTCGCCCCAAACATTGGCTGAAATTAATGAGCGATGGTTTGGCATAGCATACGAAAGTTATCTTAGTTTCGTCCACTACAGAAACTCTCGCGAGAATACGATTGTTCTTGGAGTTGTTTCCTTGGTCTACAAATCAGTACTGGCTGATCACCCACTTCTTAAAGTGACTCGGAGCAAACCCACCCCCTAGCGAGACACCAATTGCACTGGGAGATTTCAAATAAAACTCATGGTAGGTGTGTTCACGAACATCTAGCCAACATTAGACAGATACCAAGGTCCCCAGCCTACATGACAGGGTTAATAAGAACCGCAATTAATCCTAATCACATCAAGCCATCATACTTGAAGCTCAAGACCCATCCCTTAGATCAAAAAACCCTTAAAACCCAACAGCACTATTCAAATTTGTTCAAACTGTTCTGCTTTTTGAATGGTGTATAAATTTAAAGCTAAACCGTGTTGATGCTCACCGACTTGATAAAGGTGAAAGAATAATCACTGAGACCTTTTTCCGAATAAATAAAGAATGTATTTTCCATAGAGATGTGTTCTTTACTTCATCAACACCAGCTTCTAATATATGCCACTGGAAGTAGTGAAACTTCTTCATACACTCGATTGCACTTTGAAGTACATATTTTTTTTTCTTGGGACATGTTTTACTGTTTGGCGTTAAATGTATTTGTCACGTTATAGACCATCAATGTAAACATACGAACATACGGCTAAGGATATTGGTTGTAGAACCTTGACATATATGCTATATCATATATTGGTCTTCGATTATTAACGTATGCTGGTAAAGACATTTGTATTTTTGCTGCATATGGTGCTTAAGATATTTGTCATAAGTTTTACCGTATATGCAGTTAAAGATATTCGTTTTATTATGTTCTATTTTTGTCCTGTTAACGAGTTTGAGCTTAATTTATTATACTCTATGCTCTTGAAGATATTCTTGAGTTGTTACTATATGTTCTTAAAGATATTATCCTCGCTGTAGTGTATGTGGTTAGAGGTATTCCTCTTAAGCTGTTAAATGTGTACTGTTAAAGACACTGGTCTTACTTGTTACTTTATGCTTTATTGGTCTGAGATAAACATATGCTGTTAAAGGTGTTGATCTTAGATTTTTACCACATGTGGTTAAAGCTTTTCTTGTTACTAAGCATATTGGATTGTTACTTTCTTTTGCTGTTAAGCATATTGGTCTCAATTGGCATACTTTATTCTGTTAATTCATATGTCTTAGATTATTACTATATGTAGGTTAAACTATTGGTTTTACGTTCTGTCTTTATCCTGGGAAAGTTGTTGACAGTATGCGGTTAAAGATATTAGCTTTAGAGTATTAACGATTCTACAGGTGTTCACTTCAGTTTGTCGTTCAATTCCCCCTATCGAGAATATGTTATTTTCCAGCCAAAGATCCGCCATATACCTATGTATCCAATTATGATTTCAATCTATATACAATATAGTCTACTACAGGTATAAGGAAAAAAACAATTGAGGTTGGATTGATACTTTACAATTGTCCCAGACTTGAGGGTAGCTATATAAATCTTCCACCCAACTATGCTTTCTATAGATTTTTAGTGTCACTCGTTGCCAATTTGCTCTGGGTAAAAAAAGAAATGACATTAAGCTCTGTACGTGTTTTGTTGTGTGGCCAACTTTCTATTATTTGCCGGCCTCGCTGTATTGACTCTCTGTGTGCCTTTGTGTCGGGAAGGCGCATGTTGAATGGTGTGTATAAAGTGACAGATCTCGGACGGCTCTATCGGTGTTAAGTGTTTTTGGTAAATGTTTTGTTGGTATATTGGGCCTGACTACCAAGTCATGTTGAATCAGTCTTAAGCTATTGAAAGTATAACTGTAGCTTTCTCGGCGACCGATTTGAAGTCCGGCATGGTGGCCTGGCCTGTTCACTCTTGGTAACCAATTGTCACCTAACGCTGACAACACACCTGGACATGTAAAGGCTGTGTGTCATACAGTCTTATTTGAGAAGATAAATTGGCATAATTATTTTATGTCTACGAAGACTGTTTTATGTATTCCTTTGGCATATGGATCTATATATATATAGATATGTACTAACTTGCCATTTTGATCCAAACGTAACCGGTGTAGAATTCATAAACAAGTGACAGTGATCGAATCTGGGATCTGTATCATATAAAGACAGATGACGTCTTCTAGTTTCAAGACGTATAAGAACAGGTGAGTTTGAATAATTGTTTCAAAAGTTAGTTCTAGTTTGCCATTTGAAGAACATATCACCAACTCTCCCCAAAGAAGAGGAAACCGAACTGAACGCAGGGAGAGACACGCACATTGGGTTACAACGCCGAAAACAAACCATGGTATTTTTAAAGAAAGACATAACGACCATTCCATTTTAATAAAATTGTCTGCTCGCCAAGGAATATCACAATCATCTATCAAAACTGTCGTATCTTCTTTCTCCAATAAACATTATTTATGGTGTGCAGCCTTATGTCCCCAACAGTCTTAATGGGCCTACGTGTCAGAGCCAAAATCCCTTCTCTGTCCTTTGCTTAAACTCCCCCGTGTCTATTTCTGTGCTTCAATAATACTGTGGTCAGCTATAGTTAGCCTGGACTTACTGAATAGCTATAGCGAGAGAATAACGTTAAAAAAAACTATTCCATTTGAACAGAAAAGCCTGATATGCCTTATATAGAAAACTATTCTCTCTGTCAATTTGGCGGGAGGGTTGGAGGGAGCTTCATGTTGCCTTGGTGCTCTCAGAGCTGATCTGTTTGTGGTGTCTGTATTACGTCCTGTTATTGTTCAGTCTTGTCTTTGTTTGTTGCCAGTGGTGTCGAGGGTGATTTCCTTCACCCATTGGGCTGGCACGTCGTCATATAAGTAAAATACCCTTGAGTGCGACGTTAAACCCCAATCAAACAAACAAACTCTGTCAATCTGTATATACAGGTATAGTGCACTCAAAACAACTCGCTCGAGATACTCATTTGAAAATTTCTCTCGGACAGCAGAGTTTATATAGATCACCAGATAACATAGTGGAACAGGCCTCAGATGGTCATATATCTGTTTTCAAATCGATCAACTCTGATCAGCATCCCTGTACCAACGTGACTATTGAACGAGAATATGAGACAAATATTAAATCTATAGCCGAATCCTGAATGAGACATGCTTATACCTTGTGCATTTTGGAGTATTTTGTAAACATAATTTATGCTGAACAGTTACACGCAAACAGTCCTACGTCAAACATTTTAAAACATATGAAATACTTCACAAAGAGTTTATATTAAAATACTTGATGCTGAATCCATGCTCCCAAAAATAATAAGAAAAGCTACAAAAAATACAGAAAACAAATTGATAAATGACGGAAATAGACATAGTGATCAGAACCCACTCTTAAAGGTCAGTAAATGATCGGAAAGGTATTTTTTAACGATTATTATTGACTATTGACCTAACAAGATACATATATGCATGCGTTTTGAACCAATACGTAGACCAATGATGATTTTACATACGAGATGTACATTACAAAATGGGCCAAGTGCTTCATCTGTCGATATTTTAGTGTGATCAATATACCAAAGCCCAATCTTTACAAAGTATTATTTAAATTATGTCATGGTAAGAGCCCGAAAGACTCTCAAACGATCGGAATGTTATATACATGTAGAACACATATACTGCACATGTGAGTGCTTTCTTGGCAGTTCGGACTGAAATTGACAAACACGCGCAACCATATACTTATGTCTTCAAGTTAATAGTCAATGGTAATAGTTGACCTAATCAATAACTCTTGACCCACGAACATTATTCATATATGTCCTTGTTGGAATGGTTTCGTATTTCAGCACGCAATCATACACATGTAGGCCTCCAATATATGGGCCGCTTCATGTTTGTTAACCACTATATAGGGAAAACGAAATCTCTCTGGACACCATGAACCATTAACAACTATTAACATTTTTCTTCAACAGACGGACATACAAACGGTAGGCCGGATTATATCGTTTACACTTATTTCAATATGAACTTATTCGAATGTTTGTGTGTGTTAAGTGAAATCAACCTTAGTTAAAAGAAAGGACCCAGTTTCAAATGAAAGAAGCAGTTTTGCTATAGGGGAGATTTAAGATATAATTTGCTGGTTTCGTTATGTAGTAATATATATGCAGTTTGTCTTCGACAAGAACTGTAAAACAGATTGATTTGTATATGGCTTTTGTGGTCTACCGAAAAGATTGTTGTGGTAGTTTTATTTTGTAATAAATAATGCGCCATCTTTCGTTAAATTTGCAAGAAATGCGGTGTCAAGATTGGGGAAGAACTTGATCAATTCAACCAATCCAACTGTTGTATGGAATAGAAATATTTATACAGTGCTTTAACAAAGTCTCGATCAGAGGTTAAAAGATGCATGGAAATATGAATGTGATGTTCGAAATTCACATTTCTTCAAACCAGATACGGAATATACTTTCTTGAAATAAACTATAGCATATATGATTTTATGCATGCGCCTCACGAAGTCCTGTAATCTTACAGCCAAGCCCAACCTGGATTTTGTCCAGGCTGTGTGTCGAAAGGTATACCGTAACACGTCCATAACTTGCCTAGCTTGATAAATACCACACGCTAGATGATCGAACAGGTGCTCTTACGTGTTCAATAAGAAGATTGATCACAAGCTATTATAGCGGTTTATTGTTAAAGACCACACCACCTTGTCAACCAGTGAAACATTACCAGAATATAAGTAGCTTTAAATCGATCAATTCCCTTTGCTTTTCCAATACCTAGTTCCTGAGTATATTTGTATTATGGTCCGACTTCGTTCCCAAAGATTGATTTGAGCGAGGGTATATAATCTTTGACGATGATAATCAGGAGTGATTAACACAGTACCGGACGGGAGTGCTAATAACTTCGCCTCAATAACTCAATACACCTAGTCTCCCTTCACTAAAGGTGGATTTATTTCATCTCACGTTTCACGTAGTTAATCCAGAATTAACAAGATCGTGGCATTGATTATACCTTAACAAACACCTGTTGGTTAATGTTGCTAAAATACATGTATATACAAACCTACGAGATCAAATTAAAACTATACCGTACATGTATAAGGAGGAATTAATCATTTCCAAAACTAATCAACTCCGTTATGATAATATCGATTACAACGTTGACTTTCAATCGGAATCAGCATCAATAGCCAAATGAAGCGAACAGCAACATCATGTACGCTTTTATTGTTTTATTGCAAATATCACATGTACATTAATTATGTCAAGTCTTTGTAAGCATGTATAAAGGTTCATAACCTCGCTCCTATAAGGCAAGTTTTATCGAATCATACACTTTATTCTGCTTGGGTGAGATAGTCGTTTTTCTTCTTTTCTAGGTACCGGTAATTAACGGGAAAGAGACACCATGGTAACGTTCAACATACTCTGTTACCAAGGCAACAAATGTGGATTTTCCTTGAAGATATTCTATAAGATGCATCCGTTGGAAAACCTCGAATTCGACTGAGACGCTGGTGCATATATACAGGTGAAAAATATGTTTGACATTTAAAGCCTATTTAGGCATAAGGCAAGATTTAATGCCAGTAGCATTGATCATATGATGCAATTATTGTTGGAAACCGTGTACGTATCCTCAAAACAAAAATGCTTTACAGTATACAATTAACGTGTGAGCAGTTCGTTCATCGATGTGAATGTAGGAGTCTAGGAGGGTTTTCAAAGACTTGCTAGGATGGTCAATGATGACGTTCCATGGCCACCATACATTGCTACAATCGGCCTGGAAAATTGCATCTAAATAAAAAGGCTTCGTTTACAAGTTTTGATAAAATGGCACAAGACCACAAACATGGGAGTATAGTCTATAAGATTATTTCTCAATGAGCAAGGACTTCAACGGTAGGCCTATCCCTTAGGATTGGCTATGGTGTCAGACACGTCCGTCAATGATCAATTGTTACAGAAATGAGAGGATTTTGTTTGTTGCAGAGTTGATTGGAAAGCTTATTTAACGTATCCAGTGTGGCTCACCATATATCATGAAAACGAATTCAGATGATACCGGGCGACCTATTCAATACAATCGAGCACAAAGACATCAACAAACTGCACTTGACCGCTCTCTTTCTTTGCAAAAAATCTCCTCTTTTAATTCTCAGTGAATTCAACTCTAACCCCTCCATAATCAGTTTTAACCATCTGTAGAGAAAGAACCGATTGTAACATGACTCGACGACTATGGATCAGTTTTCTACCAACAACCCATTTACACTATAGGTACATGTAGAGATAAATAATTCAAGCTTTTGTCTTTTTTAATCTTTGCAGATTAAGTTTGGATTGCGAAATGGAGAAGCCAGTTTTGACTGATTTTGACCGAAAGGTGAATGAACTGTGCCGAATTCAGAAGGAAATTTCTTCTCATCTTTCTCGATTGAATGTGCTCAGGAGTAGATACATGGACTGGTTCAACCGACGACACCAGTCTTTCTTAGACTCTGTCAAAGCGGTGCAAGTTTCTATGCCTCAGTTATTACCAAAACAAATTACATCCATCCGCCATTATAAAAGCACGCTCGCAATGGCTAAGAGAATTTCAGGCAATGGACGAGCTCGAATGGGTCTCGTTCAAAGAATGGAGGAATATACGCAGTTTTGGGAACAAATTATCCAGTTAAAAGAAGAAAACGACATTCTTTATGAGAAAATAGACACATTTTGCAACAGTATTCAAAGGCTGAGGGAACCCGATATTAAAGATGAAATAGACATTTTGAGGAACAGATTATCGTTAGCCTTTTCTGAAGACTGGGAATTTACCAATGTCAATAACGAGAAGGACAATCTATTTACCTATAAAATATCAACTCAAGACCAAGACTTCTTAGGTCTTGTAGGTTATATACCCTATCTGCTGACTTATGCCACTAAACTGTGTTACTTATGTGGAAAGCTGTTCGTGGAAAAGGAGTGATTTGACCCTTGCGTACAATTAGATTTCTATATATATTGACATTCCAAGACAAAAGACCGAGTTGGGCAATAAGAGGACGTAAAATAATTATACCAGTACTAACCCATAGCTTAAGGGTTAGCGTGTCGGCCGATGTAGGGCCTACCGCTCACGGGTTCGAGTCAGTCTGTCGACCATCAGGTACAAAAATGACACGATGTGGCCGCAGCAATAGCGGATAGAGTTTTTACACGGTTCCCTCCTGGTTCTCCGTCGTATATATATAAGCAAGGTGCAGTTTGTAATGGACAATCCGTCGTCATATAAGTGAAATATTGAGTGCGATGTTAAATCCCAATCAAGCAAAAACAAATTGTTATAAATTGTTAAATAGATTGACGCTGAAGTATTTATAAGTTATGTCCGTTTATGGTGACAATATATTATATTCAGAATGTACCTTAATGATAGGTACCGGTATCCTGTTCAGAAAAAACTACCGCCGATGGACATTTTAAACGATTTCTATATATGGACCATTTTCAGAAAAATGTACAAATAACGGTCAAGACGTACAAAAAATAAAAAGCTTTTTAAAAAAGTTTAAGAGCCCTCCGCCTCCAGCACATTGCATTTAACTTTTTAAAGGGGGAGGTCAGTCCTAACGCGAAACTAAATCGTCACACTTCCGGTTGGAATACTGTAGAATTGCATCGGGAAAT
>JAVFBW010193991.1:0-10188 GCA_034783835.1 Mopalia ciliata
TATATGACGACGGACAAAAATACAGAACATCACAAACAGATCTGCTTCCCATTAACCTTTAGCTCTGTGAACACAAGAGCAACAGAAAGCAACCGTAGTAGTCCGTTGACTAAGTGTTGCAGTTAAACTGCCATCTTCGATCAAAAGATTAACTATTATTTAACATCTACATAATAACTTTCTGAAACTCTCGAATCTAGACAGGATTTTTAATAGTTAGTATTTATTTCAACTGCAGGCCGCCGTTGACTAGTAATTAAGGTGTTAATATTTTTATATCCATTTTATAAAAGTTGTCTATGACGTTATATCACAATATACGTTTTTCTGATGGTACAAAATTTAAGCTCAAAAATTGATATAAAACAAGGCCTGCAAGACAAGTCATGCCTGCAGTCTACGAGATTTCACGTGATTTAGTATAATTTAGGATTAAGTCGAGCTTTTTTTTTTAAGTTGAAGCAAAGCATTGGAAAGTAAATCGACTGTGCTGTCACTCAACAGCTTTTGAAAACCTACAAAAAATCCTTTTTAAAACGCTTCCCCACCCGAAGCACAAGGCTATAGACTGAAATCGTTTTTGAGAGAAAGATAGTTAGTTACTGGATATACTCGAATCATTTATAAGTTTTTGTCAATTAATTATTACTTAAAACCATTTTCTTCTAAGCGATGTCGGGATAAGCGTTGGGCTTATCAATAAGTAGTACAATTAGGTTTGTTTGTTGCTTTGGGGTTTAACGTGGTACTCAGCGGTATTTAACGTATTATATGACGACGGATTGTCTACTTCACACTACTCCTTGCATAATTACGGTGCAAAAGCGAGAGGAAACCTCGTTTGAATCACCCCCGCAATTGCCGGAGCCAGATCATGTGACTCCCTCATATGCCTGAGGGTCGACAGGCGGCCTCGATCCTGCGAACGGTAAATCAAAGTCGAATTAGTAAGCAAACACTCCACCACTAAGATTGGTCGCGGGTCGTACAATTAGCCGTTAATTGATAATTTTACGTGCTGTCTGTAAACCCAGTGTTGGTAAAAGCTACAATCGTAGCTTTGAAAGTAAATTAAAGTAAGATTTTACTGTTGAATAGCCCAAGTATTTATGTTTAAAAAACTCCACAGTGTTATTTACATTTGGGTCTTTGAATTTCACACAAAGCAGCTTATTTATAAAAAAAAAATTAAAAACACATAATTATTGCTGACAACATTAGGTGATTTAAACATTGGGCTACTTAGTCTTAGTACAGATAACATGTACACTTTACCAGATGCCCTGTAAAGTTCTACAGAGGTAACCGACACGACTGGCAACAAACAAAAACATTACCTGAGTAAATGTTTAAAGTATATGTGTGTCTTCTCATGTTTGAGAAAAATGTGCTCCAATCTGAAGAAAAAAAAAATTAAAAAAACAAAACATTACAGGACACCCGCAAGACAATAAAAATACATCACAAAATATCGGTTCCTGATCCTCTTAGCTCAGAAAGCACAAGGGCAACAGGAAATTCCCTCCAACTACCAGCGAGTTACATAGAAATATCTGGAAACAGTGATGGGATATAAAAGGTGATCATTCTTTAATACACAACCTTCTGTTTTATTCGTAAAATACATTCCTTCTAATTGTTTGTTTGATTGGTGTTTAACGGCGTACTCAAGGGTATTTCCCTTATATGACGACTCCTTCTGAAGGAACACGTCCTTCCAGGTCAACATCTAGTGGTTATGAATATACTATTTTTCAAATTATATCGTTAATTGTCAGCCTTGTTATCATTTGTATTGCACGCCTTGAAACAAAATTAATACAAATACTACTACAGTATCCGTAGAGGGCCTCTGGCTAAGGGCAGTTTTGTTTGAATCTCTAGCCATTCTGTATTAGCAATGGAGGAAAATTAACTTGCCAACATTATGGAAACACTTAACATAACCAATATGTTAAGTGTAAATTATTATTAGAATACAATGCCGTCATGTAAGCGAAATATCCTAAAGTACGGCATAAAACACCAACCAATGAGCCTGTAGAGGGCTGTTATACAATGTAAACAGGTGCAAGACTTCTGCATAAGTTTTAGTCATTGACTCATTCATATTGCTATTCTCCTATTATTCGCCTTATAGTCGAAAATGTCATCAGTGGTCCCTCTTCTTAATTTTAACGATTGTTTAGGTAAAATAGCAAGGTATTTCTGTTCACTTAATGTTCAGTGCCAAAGCCGTTTGTTTCATCGAGGCGATAAAACGTCGCTTGCAAATTCTTCGTTTATCTCTTGACTGCGGAATAACATTCAAAACAGATGGACGTTTTAATCGGGACATCCAGATCTACCGTCAACTGTGGCAGGCATTGGCGCCAGCACGACCAGGATTTGAACAAAAAGATAAAGAGGAGAAACCTGTTGTGATTAGCCGACCCACATTTACTAAATGTTTTTTACTATTTGCGAAAAATTACAATCTCGAAAACAGTCAGTCGGCCGCCAAGGTCAATGCGCTCACCTTGCCAATGAGTAGGCTAACACCAGGTGCTTTAAAGGATTGAATCACAAACACTTTATTCTAACGTTCTCCAACGAATGTTCTTTTTTGATCCCAAACTAAGACCAAACATTCAAGACAGTTTGAGTTTTCAAACTTTATTTTATGGCTAAATGGTATGTGTTTATTTAATTGGGATTTAACGCCGTACATAAGGTTGCAGCGTGCCAGCCCAATGGGTGAGGAAACCGCCCTCGACGCAACAGGCAACGAACAATGACAAGACAAGAAAGTACACTACACAGATATCACGGACAGATCTACTATATGTTGCCCCCGTAGATCTGGGAGCACCACGGCAACTGGATTGATTGGTGTTTTATGCCAAATTCAGCGGTATTTCAGCTATGCAGTGGCGTGAACAGTCTTTTTTCTAAGTTTATTTAAAGACAAATTTAAAAAAGGCTGCACCCTTGGCTGTAAACATAAAAAAAAAGGAACGCTTATAACGAAAAGGACAAACATTTTTTATTAAATATTTAATTTTATACCCAAAACTTGTAAATGTCGTGTAGTTATGTATAATTATTCATGAATGTCTATGCCGAGAATTCGTTTTGATGAGCCAGCAGCACTAATGTGTTCTGTTGGCTTTTAACCCAGGGTGTTGCCATTGTGGAAGCTCCTTCCTACACCCCAGCAGGATATAGTACACGGCAAGTTTAACATGTAGTAAGGCATCAATATATTTGTAAAAAGCAATCACATCTGCACAGGGATGCAAAATCAATGAATCGCTTTATGTTCTAGATAAACTTTCAGTTTCTTAATAAACATTAATTTCGAGTTTTTTTCTGGATAACCTACAAACATCTAGAGAGAAGGTAGTGACCATTAATACGGTGTACAAAGTACTGTTTAAAATGTAGCCAACACGATATTATTAGTCATATTGGAAAGCAATGGATTTTTTTTCTTCTCTTTTAGACCTTTTCCCTGTTTGCCAATTGGAAACCCAGTGGATACAAAGTTTGAAGGGTTTGAACCCAATCAGCCTATCTTTGTAAAGCGTTTTTCTTTGGTTTCTTCTTCACAGGAAAGAGTTTTTTCAAGCGGCATGATTTCAAAATGATCTTTAACTGAATGATCAGGGAGAGAGAAAAGTTCAGCTATTGGGGACACGAGGTTTGGCCTAATGCAGTTCAGATGATCGTTAGTTCTAAGCCAAACGGGATTATTTACCTGTACTTCATTAGTCTGTATTTTGTCAATACATTCAATTACGGTGGCCTTATTGGAAAAAATGAAAGATAAATTGATTCAAAAAAATTACTTAAATTAGACACAAATTATTACGATCACAATGTAGACAGGTAAAACAGGAGGTTGATTCACACGAACAGTAATAAATTAAATACATTTTACAGTCAGTTTTTGTAAGATTCTATCGGCTGGCAAAGGAATACGAATGGTAATAAATTAACTACATTTTACAGTCAGTTCTTGCAAGATTCTATCGTCTGGCAAAGGACGTACGTGATAGAATTACGCCAGAGGCTACAGAGTCAATCTCGTTTTACGATAAACAACTGGCTTCAATGCTGTCATATTCTGTTATTGTCAAGATTCAGACTGTCCTTCTTCCGTGAAAAACATTATTATGCTCAAAATCTTTGTCTCTTAGCCATAGGGCCATTTTATGTAGAGTAATTTACTGGTGCTTTTTTTTCTGAACACGTTTTTGTCTGTTTTGTTGGTCGATAGGTTTTGGGAAATCTTACATTTAAAGAGTTTTAAGGGTATTTAAACCAGAATAATAAAACATTTATAACAATATTGGAAGAAAGCGAGCTATTTAATCATTTTATGGCAGCAATATATTCTACTGATACTGTCAAACAGCAAAATATTGATTTGTCTGTTCTCTTGAATTGTGTTTTAACACCATACTTAAAGTAATATTATAATAACAAAAATTATATATCGCCCACACAGAGCATTGAATCTAGATGTCAAGTTCATTCTAAAGATCAACAGGTTTTATATAGATTTTTTTTTTTAAATAGCAACAAAATACTGTTGTCTTTCTACCATCAACACGACTTCGTGTCCAGTGTCTGATAAACAACATCCATCTCGATTGATGTCGTGAGGTCAGCCTCTGTCAGCTAAAACATAGGAATATCCACAGGAAGTAACCCATACAAACTTGATCGTTGTGTATATCTTTCAGGGCAATTTATTCGCACAGAGCAAAACCTGTACCTAATCTGTCAAGGTGCAACAAGATTCCTTAATCTGGACGATGGTCATCGATCGGGTTTTGTGCCCATTATAACCGATAAACAACATCCATATAACCTGGGAGCAGTTTCATAAAGCGATCTCGGCTTAAGTTAAAAGTAAATACCTGGATTAAGACATAGTGTTGCCATGACAGTAACGCTCAACGTAAGCTGATATAACTTTGTGAAACGAGCCCCTGATAATGATGCATTCGTCTACGCCAGCATATACACAGGAAAGCCTTGAGGCAAAGACTCTAAAATTTTCAACAAGATAGTTTCCTCCTGAAATTTCCCATACATTTGCTGTAATTGCATTTGTAACAACGTCAACACAAGAGGAAATTGGCGGATGTGAAAACCAGCAGTAACATGATTTGGACCATCAAACAAGATAGTATAATAACATTGTGGCAAATTGGAACATCTTTCTAATTGATTGATTGATGTTTTACGTGGTGCACATTTTCACTTATATGACAGCAGTGTATTCCAAAAATAATTGACACTAGCAAAACAAAGATTGAAGCATTTTCATAATCTTTTAAGGTTAATTTTCCTCCGACAGTAATGACAGTATTGCTACTCTTCAAGCAAACTGCCCTTAGCTAGAGTGCAGAATATATTTTTGAAGTGATGATATTCAATTAGTATATTCAATTAGTATCGGTATTAAACTGTTGTCACGCAAAATATTAAATCCATTCACAAAGTACACGTATTACATTGCAGTAATTTGTATGAACATATGCAGTTATTTGTAGAGAAATACATTTACATATTCGTAACAGAGGGTCGAGAAGTAATAGTCATTGTCGCTAAGTGCTACTGCACAGGCAGCTTTATACTTGTTTAACGACAAAAAGACGTTTCATTGGAGTCCCTGTTTTGTTCCACTCTGATCAGAGTGCTTAAAATTTGAATGTCCAAGGTTATAAAATCTTGAGTATACTCCGTATAAGTCCGTGATTGTGCTCAAACTCTTGAGATCTTGCCCCGCTGAGCAGTACTCCAAATCTGTGGTTATAAAATGTCTTGAGCACGCTGATCAGTGCACATTCCAACTCTTTAGCGCGCTGCTTTGTAGCTCTTCTGTCAATGAAAGTAAAAATGCACTACACTAATTTTGTCAGCTGCTTCTTGGCGGCTTTGTTTGTCACTGATAAAATGTTTTAACCATTTTAAACGTATTATTTTAATAATCGTATCGAATCGAAAAAGGTACGTTAAAAGTCATTTGCAGCCATCTAATTATTAAAACAATTCTGCAGTCCCGTTGAATACTGTCTTCAGCATGGTCCGAAGCTTGCTCAGGATTCGTGCTCAGCTGAGCACACAAAGCGTTCTCAATTTTTTTTTTATTTTTTTTTTTTATAACCTCTGTATTCGAACACCTACTCCCGAGTCGATTAAGCCCAATCGTATTCTCGCGGAAGTTTTTATAGTGGACGAGACACAATGTCTCGACGTAGGAAGTAGAATTGATTTTATTTTAGAATGGATTCAGCTGAGCACGAAATATCATCCTGAACATACTCAAGGACTTTTGTTTTAACGTCGGCCCAAAGTTTTGTCTATAGGCAGTAGCCCTAAGTGGCGATGTCAACTGTTTCTGCATGGGTGAAGCATAACTATATTCTGTTCTGATTTTCGGCTGCTTGCGTTGAACGATTAAGGTCGTTCAGCAGCAAATTACAAATGTAAAAACAAACTAGCAACTCAATACTGTCAAACAACTGAAAAGCAATGCAGTTTGTTTTTTACACCTTCTCACACATTCTTATATCAATATTCTGTTAATTTATATGTTTCAATGTAGTTGGACTTCTTCTGTGAAAAGAATGGAAGCAAAATGAAGTCGTAATCAACTTATACACAGTCACAAATTAATAAAAATGGTTTTACGGTAATGTAAGATTTGTCATTTTTCGCTGAAAGCCAAAAGTTAAGCTATTGTTTATGCTGTCTTTTTATTGGTATATTTCAATCATATCAGTATGACCAAAATGTACTCAAAATTTAAATAGTGCAAGACATTAATAGTACAAATGAAACATGGTATACATTGTTAGCACTACTCATACAAACTTATGAAGTCTGGCTGAAAATGACGAACCTTTCCCTATAACCAAACAAACATTATATTTACCAGCACAATAAATATGGCTAATTCCTCCGTCTGAACTCAACCAGTGGCGAAAGTTGGAAATTGAACCGCCGCTATCTCAAAACATATATCTGATTTTTCTCTGATTAATTGTGGACACAAAAGTCACAATAATCTTACTCCTTTCTTTCCTGACGTTTAAGGAAAGTATTATTTGAGATTATCATGCAACCTGACCTGTGTAAATTATCTCTCTTTACAATAATAAGATTGAAAACCATCAAAAAATAAATATTGCAGGTAGGTAAAATACTAGTCATTGTTTTCAGTGTATCTTTAAAAAAAATCAGAGAAAAATCAAATATATATTCTGAGGGGCCGGCGATTGCGGCGGATCAATTTCCAATTTTCACCAAGGGTTAAGATAGGTAGGACTTAAGACGGAGGAGTTAGTCATCCATTGTGCTATATCTTTACCAAAACCCGAAAGATATATACACAAAAAAGGTTCAGTGAAAATGTTTTATTTTCCCATTGGAATAATCAAATACAAGGAACTAAGGTCTTCCGGCCGATTGGAGTATGTTCAAAGCAAAGAAGCACAGAATTACTAGATGCAAATACTTATCATATAGAATATACTGTCAATAGAGATACGACGTGCAGCTGTACCAAAAACTGTAGAAATGAGGCCTGCATTTGAATAACAATAACGTTGAATCCGTATGACCTAATAACCGCGGAGGATTTTGTTAAGCGGGTTTCGTATTGCTGAGATATGATTGATTTTGACATGAAAATGGAGGTCGAGTGGTTGTTTTAAGGGTCAGTTTAACTCAAGAATGTTGAAGCAAGAAAACGAGATGTCTGGGTAAGGTCATTCAATTGGTATACATAGGAAGATTGAATCATAGTACTGTTCTGCTATTTCCAAAGGTCAGGCTAGGTCTTTAACTATCACGGAGGAAACATGGATTTTGCAAGACAGCAAAACACTTCTTGGCTGTATTAGTGTGGATATTACTGACAGTCGGAGTAGGCTACACCACGCCGAATAAGTGAAATAGTCTAATATGGCAGCTAGCACCAATCAACCAACACTATAGGAGGTGAAAACGTAGAACTGACCTAAATGGGCTTTTGTGTCTTCCCATGTAGAGAAATAAAGAAGACTGGCTTTCCTGAAATCCAAACGTCAGCAAATCCCGTTAACCTACTTTAAGAGGACAAATTTCATATGAGGTACAATCGATCATACTCGTCAACAACACCGGAGACATCGTAGTAGTAAAAACTGTGATAAATGAATTTTTGTATAACTGGCCTATATAATTTAATTCATTACCATGATTTAGTGAAATAGATTTTGTTATTCAGAATTTTGTATATGTGTGTGGTCATCCGGTCACCCATACTAATTTTATGGAAGTCTGACATGGCCATCAATCAGAGCAAATTAGCAGATACTATTACCCGATGGGGATACACATACAAAACGCACAATTAAACCTTAATTTTACGCATCGACTCTTTACTGACGTCAAAAATAGAGTTTGAATTTAATTTGACAGACTTAATAAACGGCTATATGCTTTTAAATAAAATGGATTAGTATAATTTGTGAAGATAAATTATTATAAAATGACTGCGTCCCGGCTTTGCTATTAAAAAGCACAGGGCTGCCACAATCCTCCGTTGTTGACCAATTCAGCGAAAAATACTAAGAAATGAATTGATATTTATTATAAGCTTAGAATAATTCCCCGCGCAGATCAGGCTGATGAAATGTACTTTATAAACGTACAAAATTAAAGCATGCCTGTTTCTATTTTGGTAGGGACGACGTTCGAAATTGTTCCCTTGTTTATTTGTTAAAGACGAGTACACAGTAATCTACAAAGCTTATCTTGTCTCAAGGATTTTAAATTGCAGTGATGTCAGTAGTAACTATATGTTGTTTCACGTAGCTTTTTATTGCATGCTCCATATTTACACGAGATTCGGAAGCTCGACCAAACATTGACTGCTAACATCTGGCATTGAGGTAACATGAATTATATCAGGATTTTCCAATTGTTTTGTTTGTGTGAGCTTACTTCTTTGGGCTTGTATTACTCAGATGTGCCTTCTTTGGATTGTTACACTGCCTTACTTGACGATATCCTAAACGAATTTTTTGAAGATTAAGTTATTACATGTAGTTAATAACATAGTTCTAATCATGCCTTAATAGCAAATGTTTTAACTCAAAAATGATAAATTTGAGGACCATTAAACATATTGACTTAAGTATAAAGCGACATTAGTATAAGTTGCTATGGCGACCGGTACTAAAAGTATTTTACCATAATTGCAATTAGGATGAATTTAAGGGAAGATCACTTTGGGAACAATACTCAGCACTGGCCCCTGTTGTATGTTTTTTGTTCTCGAAGAAACATTATATCCCATGTGATGTTAGACTAAGTCTCTTTACTGTTACACACATTAACAACATGGAGATCATCGTTTGTCGTTAAACCAAACTGCATGGTTTGAGGGAGACTTGGAAATTGCCTAAACGTTTTGAATTTTTGCAGCAGGGTGTGTTCTGTCTATTTTTGTCCATCGGAGCTGTTTCTTTTCCGCTCTTTTGAATAACAAATCCAGCTGTCGCCGAAACGGTAGCGAATAATCTGCTTAAGCGTTTGTTGTTAACTGAACAAACAGAACCATGTAAAACCGTTATAGTTCCCAAAAGTGTTCATACAGATGATACACTCGCTTTTAATTTGGTAGTTAAACAAATATCAATATAGATGCTATATCATAAAGCACCCCATGCTGCCATGCATCCATTCCATTTACCACATAGCACTCTCTAACAGTAACGTCAATTATCGCATATGCTGACAAACATAACATCCGTTATTTCAATTCAGTACAATAGTATTTACAGAGTTCATCTCTTGAGAAAGTTGTTTCTTATAAATATTTCAATATTTCCAATCTGGTACCATAATAACTCATCCTTATAGTTATTTGACATCATGTGCTGTGTATATTTCAATTCCAAATGGAAAAAAGGATACGAAATTACCAGGAACAATTTGTTATATGCCTTGATTTGTTTAAAATCACTGAAGAGCTGAATATGTTATAGGATATCCCTATAGACCTACCCTTGTTTTATATGCCAAACCACACACCAGCAGGTTAAATGAGAAGGAGGAGTGTTTGGATAATGTTGGTGGTACTCTTTACCAACGCGGTCAATATTGGAAGTGGAAGTAATTATATCAAATGACACATATAGGTGC
>JAVFBW010194002.1:0-10188 GCA_034783835.1 Mopalia ciliata
TCCAGCGTTTTTTTTGACAATGAATTTCGGCCCAATAACTGCTTAGGTTGTGCGCTAGTTCCAGACAGTCTTTTAACCGGATTGTTTTGCAAGTTAGACCCTACACACCGACGGCGTAGGATAAATTATCCGAAATAATTTGGTATAAACATCATGGTTTTGCTATTTTGTTTGGTCGTGTTTTGAAGTAAAAATCAACGCTATTTCAGGTATTTGACACAGTGGTCCCTTTCTCAATGTCAGCGGACAGCTGAGTGCGAACTTCGTATAAACCACACAGGCGATAGCCGGAGCCACATGGTGTGACTCACTTATGTAACTGATGGTTGACAGGCGGTCTCAGAAAGAAGACCGATAGGTGAGCAGACACTCTCACCACAAAGCCACGGCCCACTGAACATGTAAACTGGGTTTTTGGGTTGAAATAACCTTTTCATGTAAAAATGAACCTCACCCGGTGTGTTCCTGCAATGGGATTGGCTGGAAGTCGAACTACAAAGTAAATTGACTTGCTACATGGCAATTTTGGAAACTTAAAAATGTAGGAAAACCTATTATACACAGTGACACGCCTCAAAAGAAACATGAATCCTGGCTTTTGAATTGATAGAAATGTCACATACGTTGTCCGTCTTCGTTTCCGTCCAGCAATACCCTGACTTGGATTCTGTCGAAATGATGGATTGATGGTTGTTTTCCGTCATGTTTAAGGGTATTACACTTATGTGACGGCTATGTATTCCACAACAATTAACACTAGCTCAATTAACCAAGATGTCGAGTGTTTCCATAATGTTGGCAAGTTCATTTTCCTCCAGTGTTACACAGACTTGAACTTGTTATCCATCTGCACGGAAAGGAAAAACTGTCGTATCCTAGTAAAATAAAGCTTTTTGTATTACTTTATATTCATTAAGACATTGTGCTTGACATTTCAACGGAAACATTTCCCGTTGTATTTAACTGTCTGACAGTAATGGCGATATTATAGAGAAAACTGGAATATGTTCCGGAAATAAAAATAAAAACATTCCTGATAGGAGCAGTTTTCCACAGTCCTTTCAATCAATTCCTGCAGCTGTGCAATCGCATTGGAGCCATATTTTTTCAGAAATATAGCAAAACGGAGAGAGTAGCCTTAAATACATTTAGTTTGGTTGGTAAATAATAACACTCGAATTTCTTGGCATTACGCCCTATTTGAAACTCAAAACGGTTACAATCGCCTAAAGAATTACCCAAAAAACTCTAAAATTTGTTTGATGAACTGCTTTGATTAAACAGAGAAGTTTAATTTACAGCATGGTGCAAATATAATACCTGAGTGCAATTAGTAATTGTAATATAATTTAATTTTCCAAAGTAATAATTGATCACCTTTTAATTGTTTTGATTTATCTCATGCAGCCATCATTTTTTTGGTTCCACTGATAGGATAGCTGTCCAAAAGGTATGCAATGTCCGAAAGCTCATTCGAGTTATGAATGATACTAGCTTAAACTACTAACCACATCAGCTCAACACCATAGAGTTGACAGGCCATAGTAAACGATCTGCTGGTAAAACCGTAGGACATTTAGTAGTCGTAATTCGCGGCATAACAAAATCACCTTACCGTTTTTATACCCAACTGTTTTTCATTGTCGAGCGTGAGGGTCGTTATATTGACAGGTTGCTTGGAAACAAACTGGACTGAATGTTTCCTTAATAGATAACTTCACTCGGCACAACATATTAGTACCAATACAAAAACCTGTTGATTGATAAGCTCTATTCGTTTGAGCAAATAGGTCCCCGCAAATCCCACTTAGTTGCCCAAGGTACACGTAGGTCATTAATGGGACATAACAAGATTACGAGATGAGGAGCGCAAGGTATATATGTTTCATTACTTTTGTCATTGGTTTAATCATCAACGAGATCTGATACGTTTATGGTCAACGATATGCAACTAATGGCTAGAAATAACATATGTGTAATTTTCTCAGATTATATCTCTGGTTACATAATAATGGAATATAATCTAACCCGGGAGTGCTATATGCGTTTATTCTTCATCCTGTAGATTTAGCCGTGTTCATTTTACTTTTTCATACCTGACTTGTAGATATAAGTAGTATTTAAATCGCATTTTAAAACAATATTTCAATACGAATGTATCAGGACTCAAGATGAGAAGCGCAAGGCATTAAGTTTAGGACTTGTATTACTGGTTGACGCTTCAACATAATCTAATACTTTTATGTTCAATTGTATATCATTTATGACTGGAAATAACCTTGAGGTAATTCCTTTTATATATCTCTGATAACATAATGGCGATCATTATCTATCCCGGTAATTATACTAGAATATCGATATGCTATGGTGGTCGGGAAATATATAGTTTCAATTAAGATACTATTTAGGAAGTGCTATTTAGTTTCTAAATATCTGGTACGACGATATTGGCCGTTCGCGCACCTTAATGTAACATTCAGATTTTTAAAATTATTCATACATTTATTGACGCTTTCATTTTATTTTCTTTCTGTATTACTTCTACTCGTGTTTTGTTTGTCTTTTTGTTTGAGGATTTAATCCAGTACTGAAATGGCGGCGTGCAAGTCCAGTTTGTGAATAAACCCACCCTTGACAAGAAACGATTACAAGGCAGGACAATTACCGAACAATCACAGGATATGATAAAAAATAAATCACAATCAAATCGGCTTCATGTTGTCCGTTAAAAACTCTGAACATCAGGGTAACAATAATCTACCTACCAAGCCTTAGCTGTGTGTTTTGACTTGGCGTTCTACGCTGTCACGAACACAGTTAGGTGTACGACTGGCTTTTCGTGCCTTTTCCCGCGTTACTCGTGATGTATAGGCAGTCAGTCGACAAGTTATCGTGAACGTCGCGTGATGTTTTACCAAGAATAAATGATAACGCTAATAGATCACCTTAATGTGCCAACAGCACTAGAAGCCAATACAGACTAATAAGTCCGATTTGTTTACCCTTGTTTTTAACTAGGGTGATAAGTTCAAAACCCTAATGGAAAACTTTTGATCATGATATAGAAAATAGGTTCGCTCACCTAGAACTATGACCTCGATCTTAGTGACCAGTCGGTTTGAAGCACTCCAGTTAATACAATGCTCCACAAAAATACATAAGCGTAAGTCTCTGGTGAAAAGCAAAAGATTTAATCAACAGAGTACTTTTCTCATCAAAATACAGTAGATGCGTTCATAACCAGTAGCGTTGTATTTTAGTCTATCCAAGAATCGTCCAGAGAAAATGGGTGGCAATGTGTGAACACAATCATCAGAGTTTGTACATCAATTATGATTAGGTATTGTGTTGGTGAAAATATAAAATATTGCTTTGTACGGAGACGTTTTGAGGTATTGTGAGAATCAACGCAAATAATAATTTGGCAAAAAGAACCAATACATTATAAGTGCTGTTGCACTAAACAAGCCAGTGATCAATTGGGTATCCTGAAAGATACTTTCCGAAATAAAGCAGACAGACAAATAAGGATCCTTGTTTAATTTAACTAGCGTTTTGTGGTGCTAGTTTTATTGTGATTGAGATGAAAGCTGAAATAATGATTTACGTCTTCAATGAATATCACAAGAATAATTCACATGAATAATTAATGTGCTATATTGGCGAATGGCCTACGATTAATTCTGAACATCACAAGACATTGCAATAACAGGATCGACCTAAACTCTCACTATAGTGACCATGACATTCTGTCGCTACGTAAACTAGTAGCGTTCAAACTGATATTGTTTAAGTCGGATAACAAATACAATGTTGATTCTTGAGAATATCTCAGAATGTACATTTTAGGACCAGGTTAAAGTTCATTTTAAACTTATCGATCTTTACTAATATATTACATTCCTTTAACGATCTAACTGATCCGAAGTACTATGAGTTTGTCAACAATTGTCACATCAAATAAAAACAAAAATATAATAAAAAAAAGGAAAAATTTCCAGCTGTTTGGGGTATTATTCTTACGTCGTATAACGTAATTTTGGCAATAAGCCTTAGCATTAAATCTGCTGCATCGGTTTACATTTAAATTAGGAAGTATGGGTCTACCAGGTTTAATGCTGTACTTGTAACATTGGGTGTCTGGTGACTGTTGCCAGATCTACTGTGGCCAGGATTGATAGTTTTGGTCCCAACTCTCTACTAGTTGACACGATATGAAAATCACCTGATCTTTAGGGGCTGGTAATTCTTAGTTGTCAAAAAAAATGTCCAGCAAACACCAGTGGATAGCTTTTAATAATACTTCAAAATAGACGCGTTCACAATAGTGGCACATACTGCTTCTAACAGTCTGATTTATAGCAACCAGCCTGGCAAAACGCGTACATCGATCTCCAGCCTGTTCAATTACGCTTATCATCTATAACCGTTAGACTAGATGTAGCGACGTAGACCTGTTATCAGACATGTAATACTCAAGCGTAAACAAAACACGGAAAAGTGAATGTGTGTCAATTTTCGAAAATATAAAAAGGCGCTAAGTGAATGTTTTGTGTAAATGTGTGTGTTTCAGCTGTACGTACATGTACGTTCATGTCAATGTTATGACAACTCTTGTATTTCGAGCAACGTCGTTGCCAAATGTTCTTTCTTCAGAGTAGATACCCCTGACAATATTGCGTTTCATGTCATCACATACACGTATAATAAATCCATGTAAAGTGGATGATACCTGGCGGCTGTCATAAAGAATATCCATGAACTATGTATGATAGCTGTAAATTGCGTTCATGACATGTGAATTATTTTTACTTTGTAAATAACCACATCTTAATCTGCACGAATCGGTAAACGGGTCAATCAATGAACAATTGAAGCTGGCAAAATACACAGATTGTGAAAGGTGTACCAACACGCTATACAGGATAGTAGGTTATATCGGAAAGAAAGCTAGGTAGTAAATAATCACATAAAGCCATAAACTTTCCGCTGGATGCTCGTTAACCAACCATCACATGGTCTGAAAACATCGAACCCGTGAACCCAAAAGTGACACGAAAATGTGGACCAATTTGAACACACTAAATCTGTCTGCCACGGACGCCCCTATGGAATAGGTAAACCTGTTTTGTTTAGCACTGAAGAACAGTGATTTTCCATCACAGCAGAGCGCTTCATAATTTGTGCTACTGTTTAAAACTGTACATTGCCACATTCACATGTGCTTATTAATAAAGCATTAAAAAAAAGAGTGTGTTAATATCTTCCGATAGATTTATTGCACCTATGCATAGTAATAGTACATACACTGAATCTGTTTTAGCTATAAGATTACCTTGCCTTCCAAACAACCAGCAGAAGGTATGGAAGTTTCAGTTATCTTGGAGAAAACACACATTACTGTCTCCCCAGTTAATAACTGAACACAAACAAAATATACACACAAAGATCCATCTGGAATGAGTGTTGTTTACCTGGACGTGTTAAATATTTCATACTATAAATATCATTTGGAGAAAGGCACTTAAACACTGGCAATGTAGTCGTATGTGACAAAATTAAATTCCTCGTAGACAAAAAAAAAGTACATACTACAGCTATACATCAATCCCCCTATCCCTTCCTTCCCCTGCAAAACAGAATTTGGTATGCATTTCAGTTGACCGTCTTCCGGATAACAGTTTTCAGAATCATCAATCCATCCATCAAATAATCTGCCCTGCTTGCTTGCTTTGAGGCCTCAAGTTGTCAGCAGTAAAAAGCCAGCAACTCTCAGCCAAGCAACCTTAAAAACAACACACAACAAATGTTTATTTGAAATTAATACTATTCAGATAATTTTAGCTTGGATTTGCTGGTCAAGATATGGGATTTTGTCTTACAATTTTGTGTTTTCAAAAAAAAAAAAAAACAAGTTACCAAAAGTTCTGGCCTTATGATTAGAAAAGGGGATACGAGTCCAATTTACTGCAAATATGGCCAAAAGAACCGTGGTATATTTTAACAGAGATTAGTTTATTGTTCGTTAAAGCACCAATATGAGGTTTCACAACCTAAAGAGCATTTGTTTCCCTTGTAGAGTAACGAAACGACTCGTGACCCGTGATGTGGCACTGTGACGACTACTACATCAAATGACAATGATGGCAAACAATGAGAAAACCACCCGGGATCAAGTAGGTAGCGGTGGGAAGGCGGGTGCGGTCCAGAGGGCGGAGACAGACCAAACACTCTGTTGCTTTCTCTGGATGTCGAAGAACTAACCATCCAGGTCATGTTATCGTAAACAAGGTGACCACAAAAAAGACGACGGATTCAACAGCGATAATGGTGTACTCACTGCCTTCGAGTCCAGGGCTATATGGTCAACTTCAATGATGTCAACCCTAGAGAAGGTATCAAAAAACAGCAACCGTTGACCTTTTCAGGGACAAGGAGGCTATGAACCCAGCCAGCGGAAGTGGAATTCTAATGAAACCTCACACACCGCTGCTCTCTACATGCGCCGTGTCGATCCGCTCTGCGTGGAGGGTCGTACTAAAACGACCCCTGATTCTATTGCTTAGAACAGGGGGAAAAGAAACCTATGAGACTCAGAAAAAGAAACCGAACATTCTGATATTAGTAGGCCTACTATCACACTTGCAACTCTTCATCAAGACTTCATGCAGTACGCCGACATACATCGCCGAACGATGCCCTCCATGTTTTGAATGTGTGTGAGACTAATTACTCTTAATTGTCTACCTTTACACATGTTCCTCTATAACATAATGTTCTCATATAAACTCTGCGTTCAATTAAAAAGCTTCGTTTTTTTACGAAATAGTATGTAATAAAGGAACAAAAATAATAATATGTTGAGAGAATGACTGGTAATTTGTTTCATTAAAAAAAATGTCCAGTAACCGCGGCAGAGGTGTACAGCTCTGTTCATACTTGGCCGTACACCCAAATCTCTTGACACATGTATTAAAAGACTGTTTTATTTTATAGGTCTGCATTTTCGTTGGATGAAAAGCGAGCAAACATACGTTTGCCTGATATGGACAAATTTTAGCAGTGGAACCAATGTATATTACGGTGCATCAATCAAATTCGTGGTGAAAAAATTAAGAAGTGCAGATGTGGGCTAATGCAAAGGCATTAGAGTGTATTAGAGTGACCAGTATCCACGTGGCAGAAAAAAATGAACCTGTTCAAATTTAATTTGATGGAAAAATACGCAAAACTATAATTTAACTTATGTCTTACATTTAGTTTTGGCAGTAATCAAAACGTAATAAACACGCTTGAACACGTCTCGACATGTCTAAATGTACCGTTACAAGCGTTGAACTATCCACGTTCATTTGCACGGAAACTGGACTGCTAAACTAAGTTAATTAGCGATTTTTGTTTACACGAACACGTAGATGGACTGGTTCTCCCAACCAAATAGGGTAACGTCCGGAGCTATGGTACGACTGTACGGGGAACAATATAATTCTATTGAATAGTGCTTTGCTACCGATATATTGCAGCACTGACATATGTTTTGAAGAAAATTGTTATCAACATCGTTTATTGTGGTAGCTGAGGTAGGCACCTCAAACAAAACTATGACAACCTATTCCAGACCATGATTACTTGTAGCCCTACGCTCTTGCTAACAAATGCCACAATATGTCACATTTCCAAAAAACGAAAACGAGAAAGTTAATGAATGTGTCAGAAAAGGGCTTAATTATCATGCTGCCAGTTTTTTTTTATCGTCTTATTCTTTTATTATTGCTCTTCGCTCCCTTTTAAACCAGCTCTTTTTATCCATCACTTGTTAGTATTTCGAAGATGCAGCCATCTTTGTTTTAACCCGAGTCGGTTTACCATAAATTGTTTTGCTGATTTAAGGGGCTTATGGCTATTATATAGATCTTCTTAAGGGTGGTAAAACGTATCTAGTTTTCAATCGGATAGTGGCATAAAACTGAGCTATTGTTTAGAGCTATGATGAACAGACCACTTGTGAGGATTCGAAGGAGTCATCCACAGCATACGAAACCTCCTTCCAAAAACCACTAAAATACCACGGCTAAAATATTTATGACCTATTCGACCTTGTTTAAGATATCCAGTTTATCCGACAATAGTGTAATCTGACAGCAGCACACCAGGTGGTTAATCCCACGCAAACAATTAAATCAAGGAAAGGCGGAGTACCATTATCAAATACGTCATTAACCTTCCTACATATTTTAGTTATTTTTCGATAATACTTTCTCAGTGTGAACGAATACATGTAAAAAAAATTACTCAGGTTTGTCAAGGAATCGAACGAACGACCCCCACCATAAGCGCCAGTTGTCCAGCAATATATATTGCATAAGGTACCAGGATTAAATAGTTGGCTTTGATTTAAACCCTTTTCTCTGTCTTGTTGTTGTAAATTTCCAGTTCCCCAAGGAAATGATTTAAACCACGTAGTATTGAGTGGTATTTGTAACCAGCCTATCGGCGACGCGCAATGCTGATAAAGTAAAAAGAGATAAATCATTTTGCAGCGTATATGTCGAACATCTGTTACATTAAACTTGGACATGCATTTTTTGTCGAATATGCGTAGGAATGAACATAGGGCAAACTAAACATACTATGACATTGTCCATATGCAAATATGTGGCTCGTTCATCTGGAGCGCTAGCCCTGTTGACTGGATAGCAGAGGTTGAGTTCTGGTGGAGACGGACGATAGAACTTTCTACACGGTAAAAATATGAAACACAGATGAAACTTTTTTCATGAAAATAGTTTAACAACCACCATGAGGAGACGATACAATGGCCAAGTTATGCATTCTTCAGAAAAAAAACAATAACTGCTTGGGCTTAATAACTTAATTAGATCCATACTGGCGTGTCAGTTCCCCACTGTTTTTATAATAACTATTCGCCACCTTTCTTCTATAACCTTTCATACTTTTATTGATATTATTTCTTCGACAGAAAAAAAAATATGCTCTCTAAGTGTGTATACCTTAAATCGATTTTTACATCTTTTTGTCGTTAATGGTAAAAGGTATTCATTCTAAGAGCATATGTCCGCAGGGATTATACACATTTTTTTAACATGCAAAAAATGAACGATTCACAAAGTAAGCACCAGTCGATAATATGTTCATTTTCTATCGTCTTTCAGAAATCACAATTAGGTGGATGGTCAAGCAGTTAGCGAGCTGGGCGTCACAAGGCGAACATTCCATACAAGTTTGGATCCTTTGTTTAAGAACGAACACAGATCCCTTCAATGGCATATCACTTTAATGTCTTCGGTGTAAACTACGTGTCATTGATTTTTACATTTATTGCTTTCAGTTCGAAAATCGTTTTCGTCTTTAGTTGTATATCGCTGCAAAGACCACAGGAACTGTCCTTGGACAAATTGGATTGTACACAGTATGTACACCCATATGTTATTTGTGGTTTATTAACATAGGGTTACTAGTTTCCTTCTAGATTTCCCAGTGACGTCACATTGCGACACACATATTGCCCTGCACATCAACAATCTGCATATGCAGCAGACTGCATTTGACTGAATATTTTGGCTTTTTCCCATCGTCATCAGTGAACATTGTAGTGACATGTGCATAGAGGATCTCTAATGAGTGACCCGGAGATATCAAGTTTATGAAACTCGGGAAGTAATTTTCATTTATTCCGAGCCTCCGAGTAATTTTCATTTATTCCTCGCCGGAGGCTCGGAATAAATGAAAATTACTTCCCGAGTTTCATAAACTTGATTCTATTTATCCGATAAATATCAGTTTTGTAATAATTTCAACGAAAAAAGAGTATAGTTTTCGCTTCGATAAAGAAAGATAAAGAAAGAAACGAGCATTGATACATACACATCTGGTCAGTGTAAAGCGTCCGTCAGAGTGATCTGCAAGCGCATAACAGTAAATAGAGCAGTTCAATTTTGAAATTGATTTCACAGAAATTTTTTTAAAAGTACATAAAACTTGTTTTTATTCCATTCAATACATAACAATTTACTCTGACCATAAACAATAATGAAATTTTAACACTGTCAAACATATTGAACCAGGCGAACGGCTGCACGTGAGCAAACGTTTTGTGAAATTTGAAATGAACTGATGAGCATCGAACATTTCGGGAAAGGGAAAGCAGAAGTGCTAAATCTCCTGTGA
>JAVFBW010194024.1:0-10188 GCA_034783835.1 Mopalia ciliata
GATGTTCTGTATTTGTGTCTGTCGTCATATAAGTGAAATACCCTTGAGTACGACGTTAAACACCAATCAAACAAACATAACTTTCAATAACTGACTTTAAGTTGATATTATTATTGGGCCTTGACTCGACACATAGGATGGTTTACTAAGTATACATACAAACATAATATTACACATAATTTTCAAATGTTATCAGTTGCTTTCTTTCATCTGTGGTTGCAAGAGCATAGGTCATTTAGCTACATGTCACAATGTGCCGTGTCGATATTTCAGTCAAAAGTGTTTCAGTACTTTTCTTTTGATTTCAACATACAAACTCCAGTTCCTGTAATTGTATGCCTTTAGCCAGCTACGTAACATGGCTGCAACACTCTACTGCCACCACACCGGGGCTTGTCTTGAGATAAAAGGGCATCAAAATATCTATAAAAGGCAGGACAGCGTAGAAATAACTTTCCAACATTGAAAATGTTTTACCACGCAATTATTGTGAATCATTGCGTTCCTTATTCAATATTGGTCTTCAGGAACGTTGACCAGCTTATTCGCCTATACACCCTAGTTAGAGCGTATCGGTCGGACAACGGTCGAAATCTAGAGTAGCTCAGAATAAAACTCTTGTTCATCGAATATGTTTGTGATATAGAGCAGCTTAAAATAAATTCGAAACTTGTTTGGAGCAAGTACAAAATGCAAACTAACAAATAGCCATATAAGCGAATACACTAGCGTTTGACGTTAAACCCAAATCAAACACATAGATCAGTCGAACCGGACTTCCAATTTGACCATAACAAGTGTTTCCATGAAACAGCACTGCCCTGGCATTAGGGAAATTATATTCAGCATATCGCTCGAATAGAGTCAAACCTAACATTAAAAATACTTGGCAGCAGGGCTGCCAAAGAGCTTAATTGGCCTATTTTAGGCACTTCAGTTTTAAGTCGACCATTTTCCATGGCGTATAAGAAAAAACTATTCATTTTAGAAACATAAAATTTTTACCATTGTAAAGATCACAATCGAAGTTCGTTCTTGGATTTTTTAAAAATGTTTTCTGGAATTTGTATTTGACATTTTTATAAGACTTATCAAGGTGTAATAAATGAGGCATGTTTACTTCTTCGAGGACTATTCCAGTATAGTTCAACCAATCTATTGAATCTTATTGTTATTGCACTTTGAGACTATTGAGCATCCAAGCTTTCGAAGAAAATATACGTATATATGGTACATATTTACTCTTCTGTATAATGGACTAAATACAACAGGTGTTCTGAAAATCGACTAAGGGGTGCAACAATACATTAACGCAAATGGTACAGCAGTTCCTTTAAAACAGTATCGCTTATTTGCATTGTTAATGAGCAAATTTCCATATATCTTTAGTAATCTTTTCTTTCATTTCTGCTCCGGCAAAGTGTGTGTAAAATTTCAAAGAAATTCCCTCAGTATAGTTTTCCCATCCTGCTTTTGAAACAAAGGCTACAGGAATAAATATGATGCTGTAGAAGTTTATTAAGCCAGTTTAACAACATTTATTGTAGAGACCACCTTCCCCAAGTAAATAAATATATAGACCGGAACCATTAAATGACAAAAACATAATTCAATAAGGACGTCAATCAAAAAGTGCTTAATACCGTTGCTTAAAGACAGAGATATCATTTCAATCAAGAAAACATGCAACGAGAACAACTGTTTGTAAACATAGATTAAATTCAAGAACAATTACAAGAGTGTCGATATTTTTGCAGCGTTTCTACTTTGCATAAAAAGATCTAGTATGCCATTATTTAGATTCTCTGAATATATTGTTTATTATACATGACAATTCATGATATGAACGAAAGTTTTTTGTCAAATTACTGCCACCAAAGATTGTTGACTAACCCTAAATTAGCTAGCACAGATAGTCAAATTAGTGTAAGACGACAGTTAATCAAAAGAAGTAAAGCACCGAATAAAAACAAATTATCAAAGGCTTCGGCAATTAGTGTGCGCAAGTCTGGATTTGAGCAGGCACACCCTGGGAAGGACAGGTTCCTCTGTAGACTTGTTTTAGGCGGCCACACATCTGGCAGAACAGTTGCAGTACACTCTGGAAATAAAAATCAAACTGTTACCGATTTGGATACAAAGCAGTTACGAAATGCAAACATATATATCTTTTTTACATACACCTCGATAATTCCAGGTAATTGCAGTTGCATCATCTGCAGTTGCAATTCACTATTTATAATATAGGGCAGTAAGTACGTCATTAACAGATGACATCACATATTTAACGTCATCGTGATTGTGACGTTATATATGTAAACTACATTAGAAGACCTCTCCCCACAACCATTGCTGCTGTGCTAGGACCACAGCAATGCTTATTCCTTGTAGAAATATTTTTACTGACGAATCATTCAAATTCAATAAAAATTACATAGGGTGAAAAAAGAATTGCCCAATCCCGTGTAGTACAATAAATGTCCGTTCTGTCTTTAAATAGAGACATAGAAGTAAGATAGTTGACGTGATAGATCCGCTATCATTGAATAACAAAGCAACAGTACCCCTGAAAGTAATTGATGAATTGTCAACATTGTCTATGGACCAAGGAAATATATAATTTGGAGATCATTGTCCAACATGATATTATATGTTATATAACTGAACTCCCATTCATGCCTTCTGAATTATGGACATCTGGCTAAGGTTATTATGTTATTAAGTCAGGCATACTAAACTTTAGCACGGCGTTTAAGACCATTCAATAAAATATAATATCGATATGGTGAATTGTGACTTAACATGGTTCCCAGCAAGGTACTTAATTTTTGTTGAGTTGACCATTGCTGGTTACAGCTCTCGATTCTCAGGTAAGGAGTATACATGTACATATATTTTAACAAAGTGCTCAGACGTTTAAGTTATTATACGTACTCGCATTTCTTGTTCTTGGGACACTTCTTTGATGTGCAAGGGTTTATACAGAATATAGCAAGAACCCTCTTTGAGCAACCTGAAAAATATACAATATAGTAAACGTATTACTCAAGTGATTTACTAATGTGACGCTATTTAAATAAATTCTGCTGGCTGACATTGTCTTGCAAACTTGGTGTGGATTAAACGACGGACGATATTCGGTTGATTGATTATTGTTTTACGCCACTTTCCGCCGTATTTCAAATACGCTGTGACCAGAACAATTCTTTTTTTTTATTAACTAAGATTGCAACTTATAGCACTTCTGTCACTCAACATCACAAAGAAAAAATAAACCGAACCGAAAAGGACACATACATCATATCAAAAGTTATTTTTAATCTAAAACATTTCAAATATTACAGTTAAAATTGTCCTTTAAAATATTGGGATCCTCAGTAACAATTTTTCATGCCAGGGTCCAGTGCTCGATTGATTTATCGATGTTTTACTCCCCATTCAGCGGTATTTCAGCTACCCTGTGGCGTGAACATTGTCAAACTTTTTTATCCAAATTTCTTTATCTAAAGATCAATTACAAGCCGACTGCATCCTTGGCAGTAAACATCAAAAATAGAAACAAATCAACCAAAATGGACATACATTAGTGTCAACATTTGTTTCTATTTTTTGTGTGTGTTTTTTTTATAACAAAATAATTTTATGTCAAATTTGTAAATATTCGTTTCGGTGAATAACCAGCACTATGTGTTCTGTTGGTTTTTAAACGAGGGTGTTGTCCATTGTTCCGTCCTCGGGAAGGTGGAGGTAGGCGAGCTGAAGAGGGAGGAGGCCTGATGTCTACCGCCATCCCTGTCAAGGCATCACAGCGGTTTGTTACAGCGACCGACTCCGACCCATGGGACTTTTGAGAAAATAGCCCACGGTTGGGATTATTCCACGGATGATAAGGGCTTTGTATGCACCAATGCCGCACTTGTTTAATATGTAAGCTGTATGTAGGTCTCTATCTGTTTAAATCAACACAAACCATATCAACTGAAACTGGAAAGCGAAGGACCGTTTCCAGCTAGAATGAGCCAAATTTAGAACCACCATTCAATATCTTGAACGTCTGCTATAAGCATCCAGGAATTACACAGAAATATGTATACATTATATTTAAAAGGGGACAAAACTTACTATTATATAGACAAAAGTTGAATTTCTTTTAACAATGTTTAAACAATGTTTTAACAATTGCAATTCAATTAATCCAACAATAAAGGTAAAATGCCCCCTAAATGAATCTCAAATGGAATTCGAATTATTATTAAAATTTGTTTTGACTGTACAATTCAAGCGAATGCAGCTATAATTCAATTGAGAACTTAATCGGGAATAACATTTAAAGTTACCCTGTTCATCACATACACACGCGAGAAATTGCATCAAAATTTACCAAAACCCCATCGCGGCGGTAGGCCCTATTGTTTTGCAGAATGTGATTAAAGAGAATTCCATCCGTCGATTCCACACGGGATAGCTATATTCCAAGTTTCAAATTCGTATTTTTCGTTTGCTTCACGTACCCTTTTCACAACACAGATGTGATATTATAAGATTACTCTATGACGGCTGTATTGTTTTGTAGAATTTGGTGAAATAGAGTGTCATCCTTCCATTCAACACGAGAAAGCTGCACTCAAATTTCTACTTTGCTTCACTTATACTTTCACTGCGCAACTATATGATATTATAAGATTACTCAATGACGGTCGTATTGTTTTCAGGACTTTACTAGGCGAGCTCGCTAACCACTGAGCTACGGCCTTTGCAACCCTTTACGAAATCATCTTAATTATCAACTTACAATCTTCATTGCTACAAAATTCCTCGCTTGTGCATTGTCTCTGGAACAAAGCACAATAAAATTGATTAGAAATGGTTATGAATATATACATAAAGGCATAATAATACTGTTGTGCTACTTGTTAGCCCATCCCTGTCCTAATAGTTATTCCTCTGACTAAGGGCAGTTTGTTTGAAGAGTAGCAATATTGTCTTTATATTTATATGAAGAGTAGCAATAGGCCTACCGTCTTTATTTAGCATTGGAGCAAAATTAACTTTCCAACACTATGTAACGCTGTCAACTATTGTTGGAATACACCTCCATCGTATCAGTGAAATACCGTTAAGCACGGCGTAAAACACCAATCAAGCAACCTAAAAGATATTCCATTGATCAAATAGTACCATCAGTAATATTTTAACAATTTTATTTGATTGATTGATTGGTGTTTAACGCCATGCGGTGTAAATCCAAAAAACAATTGGCACTAAGACAACCATAAAATGTGCAATGGTATAACAATGTTGGACAGTTAATATTCCTCAAGTGGTAAGTTAGGCATTGCTACTCTCTAAACAAATACCCTACAAGTAAGTCAAAGAGCCTTTGCCTCCCCGACTTTATATGGATCTATTACGTCATAGTAAAACAAATATGCAAACGAAATGATTATTAAGTTTCTTAAATACATTCAAAACATTGAGGTCATCAGTTGCCGATATATTTAAAAATATTGCAGGTTTTTTAAAAGATTTGTAAATCGTCTTGACGCAGTGAAAATATTCTGGGTATGAGAGTAATTACATCAGAGTGTGTTCTTTCTATATTTGTTCCTCGGTTGGTATTGACGTTTTAAAGATTGCTATATAGCTTAGGAAAGTCGAATTAAATAATTTTAAAATAGTTGTTAAGTAAATTTGGTTGATTAAATCGTGTTTAACGCCGTGATTAAGGTTATTGCCCATATATGACGGCGGTTTGCTTCCAAAGAGTGGACAGAGACACAACAATAAGGAGGCCCTAAATGAAGTCTAACCGTATCTATTTTTTTCTGGCCATGCTATATGTCAGATATCAACGTCATAACGTGATGCCTATTTATTCTATAAGTTTAATCAAATTGGACACAATCGATAGAGTTAATAAAGGTTGTCAAGATAAACAAGACTGATGTTCCCATTAACCTATAACAACTTACCTTTCCACACGTCTCCTTACACTCACAGGTCTGGCAACCATGTTCGTCGATCACATATCCGTTGGGACATTCCATGCATTTATATAGCGGGCATTCAACTGGAAAAAAACCTTTATATATTTATGATGGTTCTAAGCATTAATGGCTGAAAGCTGTTGTAATTGTAATTTTTGTCTAGCAGTTGAATGTATTATCCAAAGTAAGTTGAACATTATATAAATGAATTGACAGATTTATTATGTAGACTAGTATAATTTATAGACTGTTGGAATGCCTTATAATTTTATACGATATATAGATTGAGTGAATAATATTATTTTGGTCGACTGCCACGAGGTTAGCTATGCTACATGAAGCTTTCTGGCCTTCAGAAACGGTAGAACGTTAATTCCCATGATTCCCATGATTCGGCACTTTATCTACCAATATATCCAAATTGCAAGTCCTTTCCCTGACTTAAACCATCTCATTTTCTACCTTGAACACTTATAACTTTGGTAGCTTTTTTCGGAACCTTGGGTAATGTTTAGTATAACGTATATATATAGGGACAAATCCAAACATTTGGTAATATTTTATTACTTCTCTCGTTGTTGATTTTTCTCGAATATACATGTCAGCTACTTTATAATTAAGAAAAAAACTATTGTTTTTAGCGTATTTTATTTACTATTAAATATGTACAAGCCAGGTGACCGTGCTTTAACTGATTGCTTTTTAACTTTTGTACCGTAAAATATAAACTCCATAGGTCTACACAATGTATATTTTATTTCAGTAAGTTACGTCGATAATATTTTAATTGTACAGAGAATATAGTTTCAGTTTATTTTATTCAGGAATGGGTCATACAACCCGTCTCCTACATACATAATAGTATACATATTAAACTTCAAGATGGCGATTTTGCCCACAGGAATGTTACACATTTAGTACATTGATAGTCTGAGCTCTTAATTGTGATAAATACATGTATGTAACACTAGTGCCCAGAGGTAATAATCATAGCCGATATGCGCTAAAATCCAGCCACAAAGGAGAGGATAACGGTATCTCAACTCGATTTTATTACGCACACACCTTATAGCAAATTACTATTAAATTACTAAAGTTTATTCTTTGGGTAAAAAGTGTTTCGAAACATAATAGGCGTATTTGACTGGACGTATCCGTTCGACTGGTACGTTCCTTAAGGATACTCTGACACCCACCCCGCCACCTCCCACACACACACACCCACTCAGCTCCAAATTTGCGATTTTTTTATTATTGCTTGCATATTCCACAAAATGAGATAGTAATCTTTATCCTAGAGCAGACCCAATAAAAATATTTGAATTTGAAGACTGTTCATTTTGATGATAAAACTGGACTACATTATTTACAACAGAGGTGTTTTGACAATTAATTAAATACATGTAGCTACCTGGAGAGGATTACGGTCTGCCCAGTGTGGATATGCGCGTATCAAAAGATTCCGTGTATTGTATATTATGCACGTATTCACCGACGCCACATGTGGTTGATTGGTGTAAGTCTATTAAGAGATTGAATAACTTCCAAGAAATGAGCATGAAAGAGGTAAAACTGTCGTAAAATAGATCGCAAATACATTTTACCAGTTTTCTCTGCTTTTGTTTTTCAGTGTACCGAAAATGCATAGTTCTCAGCTGTTATTATACCTACAGAACTGATATTTTGCACATTTCATCTCAACATATAAAACAAAAACAAAAAATAACAGTTGTTCAGATTTTTAATGTAGTTTTTCGTTTTTTAGACATAGTTATAAGAAGTTGCAATTTCACTATTTTGACTCATTTTTGGGGGTTTTGACGTTTAACACAATATTGCAAGAAACTAAGACAAACCAGAACAAACTAAATAACCGTTCTTTGGTCCATATATTATACGTTGATATAAAATTGAACAGTTGAGGTAAATGGTGAAAGAAAAGTAGCAATTTAAAAATAGGTAACAAAAATTTACTTTTTGTGCAAAATAGTTTTTTTCTGTAAGTTTTAGAAAAAACTATTTAGTTATTATTCTTCTGCAGAAAAAGACGATTCAGAATATATATATATGTGTTGCAAAATTCACAGTATTTTAGAAGTAAAACTGCCAAATGTAAAAACACTTCTGTAGGGGGGTTAGAGTATCTTTAAATACAAATTTTAGCAATTATATAGATCCAGTGTTTAGTTAACAGAACACCCTTCACACGCCCAGTCGAATGCGCTTATTTAATAACAGTTTGGTTTATATGCAAACAAAATTGGGTTTTTTTTTTATTATGTTCGCTTCCATTTACCTTGAGCCCTCTGGCTAAGGGCAGTAGGTTTAAAGAGAAGCAATGCTAATTTTGCTTAGCAGTGTAGGAAAATTAACTTCATGGAAACACTTCACATCTTTGTTAAGCTAGTGTCAATCATTGTTGGAATACACCACCATCATATAAATGAAATTCCCTTATGCACGGCGTAAAACACCAATCAATCCAAAGGGTAAGGATGTGTGTACTAATAACAAAAAGTATCAATAAAGGAAGGTGTTCTGATCAAAGAGATCCGATTACAAGATAAAACGATTGCTGACATGTGATTGAATCACGAGCCTTTTCCCTTAATGCCCATTCCATAATAAACAAACCGTTTCAATGTGTCTGGCATATGGAATTATTTTGATTTTGTAACTCACAGCAGGCTTTTTCTGTACATCCCACAGATCCGAAGTTACAAGTACATGTGTTACAGCCATCTGTAGCGGGGAAACTATCTCCATTCTGATACACTTGTCCATTGTATTTACACGATACTGAAATAGGAAACAAACCAGGAAATTAAAGACAAAATGTCGTACAAAACATTGCTGATTCTGTGCCAGCCACGAAGACATGTAGGTCGTTACGCTAACCATATCTTTAAACACACATGTGTTTTGTGTTGGGGTTTTTTGTTGTTTTTTTAGGGGGGACTAGGGCACACTTATTTTTTGATGGATGGGGGGAGGGGAGGGGGGCTTGGCCCCTTCTTGAGCATTGCAATAATTGTTCTATGTCGCTTCAATAACGTTTCATGAAACTTATCGATTACTGAACCGATTCTGGCCTGGACAAATATGACGGACATTAACATAGCCATTAACTTTGCCACTAAAAGAGAAATCACGATTTATGAATGTGTCAGCTTACTTTCTTTAAATATACGTTGGACTGGAACTCACTTATGATCAATAACTGTAATGGATATTAACATAGTAATAAATGTACTTATCAATGAAATTACAATTGTAAATGGGACATTTGAATGTATATACATTATGTTAAGATACTCATATATTTATAAATTTGAGTTGTGTCCATTATACCTCAAAACCATTGTATATTCCAATGGTAAGATTCGTCTTATAAGACTGATGAAAATTTCAACGTATCTCAATTATTCCAAATCTTTCAGACAATTCGAAGGAAAATTAAGCCGTAGATCTACCAAAAGTTATGTTTGCTCATAAGGAAGATTTATAAAGACTCGGTAATACATTGATTGGTTCTTCTCTATAGGGGAGTTACTCTGACAGTAGGACTTGGTCACATCATCTGCAAAGTCTTGTATATATCATTTCTATGACTCTTTCCCACATTTACAAGCAGATTATTTAAAATAGTCTAATGTAACCAATACAATAACCCATAGTAAATCCATGTGCCAAAGGGTCAAGGTTATGTGCACTAAAAACAATCGTATAAATATCGAAAGGGGTTCTGACCAAAGGGCTCAGATTACAAGGGGAAACAACTGCTGACATGTGATTGATTCACAAGCCTTTTCCCTCAATGTCTTGTATATACAAATATATCGGTATATTAAGTTATTTAGATTTTGTAACTTACGGCAACCAATTTTGGTGCACGCAACAGATCCGAAGTTACAGAAACATGTGTTACAGCAATCTGTAGAGGGGAAACTATCTCCATTCTGATACACTTGTCCATTGTAGTTACAGGTTACTGAAGAAGGAAACAAAGAAAAATGCCAGTTTATTACAGGATATGAATGAAAAAAATACCATGCCTTAAAAACACATTATTGATTGTCCCATCCACAAAACTTCTTTACGATGACGATACCTTTACTTACATAGGTAATGTGTTTGAGTGCGGAGAGAGAGAGGGGGGTGTGTGGGGGGGGGGGGGTGAAGGCACACACACACACACGGC
>JAVFBW010194035.1:0-10187 GCA_034783835.1 Mopalia ciliata
AAGGGTGCTAGTATCTGCACTGAAACGTTGCTCCACAATAATACAGAAGTTGAAATCCATAGAATTGTGTTATGTTATATATAGTCGTTTTCTTTATAAATCTACGTAAGCAAAAAGTTATCTGCAACTAATCTGGTGGCAAATAACGTGATATCGATTTTTTGGCAAATATATATTTAGATTCAAACGAATTTGGACGCTTTATTGTTCACAGAGTAACATTTGTGCTCTGGCCGATTGTTTTTTGTATCTGCCATCTGTGTCGAGCGATTACAAATTTCTTTTTTATTTGACATTTGAATCTTGTTTAACCTATAATAGAGTATTAATTGCCCAAAACGTCTCACTTATGTTGGGTGAGATTTAAACCAATATAGAAATATAATGTCCAAAATAAAGGTTAGGTTTATCCTTTATAAATTTATTAATATACTATTTGTACCATGCACTCTTAGAAATCATGGTCCTTTGGGAGTTCTTTAGAAAAGATTGAACCATTTGTATGGAACCATAGCGACAAAAACGGTTCTTTAGAAAAGATGGAACCATCTATATTGAACCATAACGACAATGACGGTTGTTTAGAAAAAATGGAACCATCTATATTGAATAGTAACGACAATGACGGTTCTTTAGAAAAAATGGAACCAGCTATATTGAACCATAACGACAATACCGGTTGTTTAGAAAAGATGGAACCAGCTATATTGAACCATAACAACAATAACAGTTCTCGTTATAATAGGAAAAAGAGAAATACTTGGAAAAAATGCTGTGATGGTTCCACACAGGACCATAAACGTTTCCACACTAGCCATGATGGAAGAACCTTAGATGGCTTCATTACAGCCTTGTTTTTCTAAGAGTATGGCCAGCAAATACGTAAAGGCATCTGGTATTACGTAGTTGGTTAAGACCGGCCCGGATGAGAAGAACAAATAGTGATCCAGCTGTCTGACGAAGTGGTTAATTGGAGTAGCGACCAGTCATTAGTAAGCGACCCAATGTAGATAGATTCCTGGGGAAGAGAGCAGCTTTGCGATCTCAATCACAGTCTAACCTAACAAACCTTAATCTGTCTCGATGGAATCTTCTTGAAAACCGGAGTACACAGCTAACATCCTCATTAGTCATGGAACCAATGTAGACGCATTCTCTAGAAGAAAACAACCAAACTTATTTATTGAAATTATATCATTTTTGTTGGCCATTGTCAATTTGCTCGATCCCTGCATCCCTTGGAATAGAACACTATTGAAAGCATTGTTCATAAATCCATTAATTTGTGTATAACGGATTATTTGATTCATTCGGGTTTATTGCCGTACTTAAGGTTATTTCACTTATATGGCGGCGTTCCAGTCCAATGGGTGAAGAAACCAGCCTCGAAGCCACTGGCAATAAACAGGGCATAATAGAAAGACAATCCCATACATATGGGTTTCATGTTACCCATACCTCTCAAAGCACTATGACAACAGGTTGGTTTGATGGATTGGGATTTAACGTCGTATTCAAGGCTATTTTATTTATATGACGACGGATTGTCCACTCCACACTGTTTCTTGCCAAATTACGGTGGAAAACCATGAGAAAACCCCCGTAAAAACCAACCCCGCGATTACCAGAGCCACATCGTGTGATTCGCTCATGTATCGAGCTGTCGATAGAAACACTCGATACGGTAAGCGTTAAATCGAAGTACGTTCGTATTTGTTTTGTTTGTTTAATTGGGGTTAAACGCCGTAATCCGAGATGGATTAGTAAGCAAATCCACTATTACTAAGCAACGACGGCGGACTCCTATGGCAATGTGAAGCTCCCGCCCAACACCCCGCTTTTGGGGTATTATGGAGGATGTACTTGTATGTTTCTTTGAGATGTATATACAATCTAAAAATTAAGTAGAATTTTAAACTATGCTGTACAATCATAGTTTAATTGAGGTTTAAGTGGTTGTTTAAATCAGTACTAAGGCCCGATAAAACAAAGAAATACAAACACTATGTACTAAGTGTGGGCGTCGAAATCTGTCCTTGATTAACACTCTAACGGAAAGTCTGGCGCGTGATAACATATTGTCAATCGTCCTAATGACTATCTTGCCACCTAACATTTAGAATCGACACAGTCTGCTATCGCCAGATTTTGCGAATTAAAAACGGCAAATTTATCCACGACTTAGTCGATGCCAGTTAACAATCGATGGACTGTATACCAACTAAAACGTACCAATGCTTTCATACAAATCAAATGACGTCAGTATTCATCTTTCTGTAATACTCACATGCGCCCTGAAGCGTGCAGAGGTCATAACCCAGTCGTAAGCTGTAGAGGTATACGGAAGGAGCAATGAGCAGCACGATCCTCTATCGCAGATCAATATAATTTTTTGGACTGTCTGGATACATGTATCCCTTGATTTAATAACCAAAAGTAAAGACACCTTTTAATAGGTTTTTTTAAATAACGCAACAGAAAGCCTTGGAGTTTCGCTGTCA
This sequence comes from Mopalia ciliata, assembly GCA_034783835.1. Classification (NCBI taxonomy): domain Eukaryota; kingdom Metazoa; phylum Mollusca; class Polyplacophora; order Chitonida; family Mopaliidae; genus Mopalia; species Mopalia ciliata. The sequence goes on from JAVFBW010194035.1 coordinate 2,502, forward strand.
CCAGAGCATACCATCATAGTGTAGTAGAATAACTGTTCGGTATAAACTCAAAACATCCAAAGGCTCCGTCAGTAACAATCTAACCCAAGTTATTTGTTATTTTTTGTATTCGTTGCCCCAAGTTTATTGTGATCTCATATTTTCATAAAAACATGCGTAGGAAGAGCTTGGTCCACTAGATCGATCACTGCATGTACATTTCCTTAGGCGTATGGCCATTATCAATCGGTATATTGCTACATTACCATTTCTATCAAACCCAGGAGGCTTGAGTGAAACAGGGAAGGCAAATAACTCGACCTTTCTCCAACAACTCTGATTAAAGATCAGTATTTGTCAGATAAACTTCAGGCACCAATAAAGCAAAACCGTATCGCAGTCGGACAATAATCAAAAGATTGTACATACAGTGTTTAAATCGTTCGAAACCATATTGACAATACAATCGTTGTATTTGTCGTTTCGGCTGAAGAGACGCCAGGATATAATCAGCAAAAACACATTATAAAAATAATGTAACACATAGGCTTGAAATCCTATGTTTATCTGAGATATATATGGAGCAATTACCTGACGACGATTTTGTTAGGCGTATCAGTTAATTGTCCATACACATACTTAATAGGTAAAATACGTTTATGTCGTATAGGTTTAATTCCAATGAGGCTCGTGGATCGTCATTATATATATAGAGTAAATTACCATCGGCTTGGTGTGACGTAAATCAGTCCTGATGTAAGAACTGGGTGGAGAAAACGCAGGAGATCTAAAACAACCATCTCGCTAAATAAGCGAGAAAATTTTCTAAAAATATTAGCATACAGTTAAGTATTTAGTCATTGAACAGGTTATGCTATATTGTATTATCCGTGCTCACATAGAAAACTGAACAACCATCTGCTTGAATCCAATGCTATAATAATCTCTACACTACAGTTAATTAGATCCAATAAAACAGAATCAACACTATTTGCAGAGATATATAGTTAATTATGCGCAATAAAATGTCAGCTGTTGCTGATCTAAATTATGATACTGTGAATAAAATATCACTTTTATTTATTGAATGTGAGCCGAATGGCCTATTTGACTGTTCATTTTCTTTTTAACTAGATTATGTCGGCCGTCGCAGGCTAACTATAAGTTTCACTAGGCTTGTGTAAACGTGGACAGCTTTGTCTAATTGGCCTCGCACTTGGTATCGATTTGGTTAATTAAGTGATAGTGTTATCTGTTAGACTCAACCGAGATCTACGGGGGTAACTAGCATTAACTAGTAACTAGTACTGCTCGCTAATGAATAAAATATTTGGATGCTTTATCCACAAGCAATCAACAGAAAAAAAGTTCATAATATAACAAGAGATCCATGAATGGATATTGACACCCACGCTGTTAAGATAGTTTGAAGAGAAGGGTCTAAGAGGGGACAGATTCACGATTTGATTTTCCGTCTTGTGCCGAAGCCAGTATAGGAAGAGTTGTGTTTACTAGGTATACACACAAAGTTAGACAGACATTACATGGATCAAAACCAAAACCGCCAAAACTAGACCATGAAAGGAAGTTATTAACAAAACATGAAAGCGATCGTAGCAGCGGTTCCTGAGATATAGTGATAACAAGAAATAGCAATATGCATCAAAACCAAAATAAGACCAGCACAGCTACACCTTATGAGGATGCTAAATCCAAAATATGAACTTGATTGCAATGTATCCAAGATTAGCCAATAACAAAATTATGTAAATTAGCAATATGCATAGAACTGCAGAAGACAGACAAATGGATAACAAAAGAATGAATGAATGGATCACAACCAAATGGACCAGCACAGCTCCACCTTATGAAGATGCTAAATCCAAAATATGAACTTGATTGGAATAGAGGTTTTCAAGATTAGCCAATAACAAAAATGTGTAAATTATGGACAAATGACCCAATTAAAGACGAACGGACAGACAGACAGGAACCAAAATGTAACTTGCAAAACTGGATCATGTGGTGAAGCTTTGGATGAAATATTAATGTGATTGGTTTGTTTGTTTGTTTGATTGGGGTTTAACGTCGTACTCGAGGGTATTTCACTTATATGATGACGGATTGTCCATTTCACACTGTTCCTAGCCCTATTATGGTGGAAAACCTTGTAAAAACCACCCCCGCGTAGCAGCAGTTTCTGAGATATAGTGATAACAATAATTGTTATGGGACGGACAGATGGATGGACCTCGGAGAGTGATGAGAATAGCCCACAGTCAGAATGACTGGGGGACTGAACCAAATAATTAAACGATTCTAATCCTAGAAAGAAAAAGAGATGAAATCATAGATTCACAAGAACTGGTACTTTATTTGTCTGGATCCACAGAGAAGGAAAGCCAACAAGACCTAACTTTATTCATACTTCAGTTTAAAGAACAAGGGGCAGCATTCTTTTATTTAAAAAAAACACCTTTGGACTATCATCACACTCTTTGCCGGTTTAATGCCTTGCTTTGTAAAAATGTACAATGTTTCTCTTAGATTCCACAGTCGGAAGTCAATTGTTCAGTCCAGATAAATTATACACAGCATTAAGATCCATTTGGTGCCATGGCTCAAAGGGCCATACAGAACCCCAGTCCTATGGGTTAGATTGTAATGGTGAATAGGCCCAGACACACTGTATTCACATCATTGAAATGGTGGTACTCTTCTAAAACACCATAAGATTCCTTTCAATAATTAGTATTGTTTCATAGACAGCACAATTTTTCTAGAAGTAGCTGCAAATCAAGAAGGGGACTTTGAGTTTTTTGCGATGGCAGATGCTATATGTTCTGGCAGTCTCTCTAACTGGTGCTGAAACATACCAACAAAAAAAATATATAGTAAAACTAGGGTGGAAAGTATTATTATAATACAGGTAAAGACTCGGATCCTCATTGTAAATGGTATTTCACACTTCAACCTGTTTGCTAGAGCTGATATAATTTGAACTGTGAACCAATAACATGTGTTAGATTAAAAAATTACATTGGATTTCAGCTTTTACACTAGGGTTTTACAATGACCATAGAGTAATTTATTACAGTGAAACAATCCAAACAACTTGATTGGTGTTTGTCAGTTATTTTAGTTCACTCATAAGATGTCCTAGCAGCAAGATAGGTGAAAAAGCACCCATCACTTAACTGTCAAGGACAATAATGAAATAAAATGAACATGTACTTCAATATACAGGTGACCATAAATATATATATATATATTGACTTACTCGTGTGACCTTCATGGCTACTCCTTCAGGAAGATTTCTTTGTATATATTCAAGAAATGTGTCGGCCGTTGACCCAGTCAAATATTTAAACTGAAAGTAACAAATATCAAAATGTTGAGAAGTCCAAACTCATGGAGCATGCAGGTTGAAACAAAATAACACTGTATTTTAGTTTTCTGAACACTGCTAGTGTGCATAGATTGTATTTGTTTATTTATCTGGGTCATGGAATTTAGGTTTCCTGAACAGTGCCAGGGTGTAGAGGAGAATTACCATAAAAATACATATATCGATTGTTTGTGTCAATCAATACCATTCTGACATCCAAGAACTCTACTTATTGTCACTTATTAACATCTTCAGATTACCATTGAATGATAACATGTATCGCAGGGTACCAAGTGATTCTTAACAGTAATCACTCTAATTATATGGGATTCCACAGAGAAAATAAAACAACTTAAATCTAACACCTCTACTTTACCTCAAAGACTTTAAAGTGAGTTCTCCACTCATATTGTACCCTGTGCTTCTTGTAGATGTGTACCGATTTTAGCAATGTCCGTCTAGTTATAACCTTAGGAGGAGTGGAGCTGGAAAGACATAAATGTTATCCAAAGTTTTTGTTTGACAATAGTTTTATATTTTACTGGAGTTATTTCACTTCAGTGAGTGGGTTGAAATGACAATGTAGTTATATATATGTCAGCATGAAATGGATGCAACCTTAACAGCACGATAACCAATTTGACAACAAAGCAAGACATGACGTCAAACAGACTGGCTTCATGCTGCTCCAAAGCAGCCAGAAGATTCCTCTGAACCCATCACTTTTTAACATAAACGGTCTCATGACATTGGACATTCTGAAAAGATCAGACTTCAAGCAAGCCTGTGTAGCAGCAAAAATACTTAATCAGTAGGCATCATCGGTTGGCATCATTTCAAACAGAGCTTTGGTTCTGACAATACACACTAACAATGAAATTACTTATTGCCACATTTATTAAATCTTTTGCCAACGGATGTGTTACATATTCACTATTGTTCCAATCTGAGTAATTATACACTTACATGTTGCCAATGGTTATATCTAGTTCATTTGCTGTCATTGAAACAAACTTCTCATAACTTTTCAAAACTTCTGGGTCATGACCTTTAACCTCAACATCAATTTTGATAAAAAGGTCATCTGGTACATCATCATCCTCAATCTCAAACAGAAATAATAGGTTAATTTTTTGTTTTATTTGTGTTTATCGCCATACTTAAAAGATTATTTCACTTATCTGCCATTGGCAAAAAACCTATAAAAGGCAGAACACATCTGTAATGCGATACAAAGACAACAGAAAACAGATCAATTGTTTGTTGACCAATAGCTACATGACCACCAAGAGAAAGCTTCCTCTCAAACACACTCAGAAATATTTGCTTTTGGTGGCATGACCAAATAATGACAGTATAAACAAAATATTTAAAGTTTCTCATTAAAATAAAACTAATTAAATCAATATTGGACAACAAATCTTCTTGTATTTAAATTAAGCATAATTTGAATATAAACATTTAAGTTAAGAGCAGTGAATCTCAAAAAGTTGTATCTCAATAGTTCAGTGCTTAACATGAATTCTGTCACGAGTGTATTTATGTTGTGGAAACAAAACATAGTAGGAGAGATGGTAAACTGATGATCCAGGGCATTTTACTTATAGGATGTTATGAGTACATCCAAAAGTAACAAACTAAATTAAAATAACTGAATATAATGTGAAGCTGTTTATTAAATTTCTGTTAGAAAATGAGTGTTCCTCCACATGTGACAATCACATTTCCCTCGGCCAATTGGGCTCCAGTTACGGAATAACAAGTTAACTACATAATGGACAAAATTTCCACATAGTCACTGTCTATACAACAGAACAATTTGAGTCTGTAAATGTCACAGGGATATGTTTGTTTGGGGTTTAATGTCGTACTGAACGGTATTTCACTTATATGACAACGAACCGATTGTCCACTTCAAACTGCTCCTTGCCTTATTACGGTGGAAAACCGAGAGGAAGCCTTGTAATAACCACAGCGATTGCCAGAGCCATATCTTGGGACTTACTCATATACCTGAGGGTCGACACAGGCTCAATCCTGTAAACGGTACATCACAGTAGGCTTGGAAAGCACACTCACACACCACTAAGCCACGGGCCCACAGGAATATAAAACACCACAACTAATCTGTTTTGGTGCTAGGGTGACCTTACCCAATAAAAAATCTCTCTTTAGTAATTACCTCTGTTGATGTTGATTGTGGAGTCGTTGTTAATGATTTGGTTGCTCTTGCTGGCAAAAAGGAAGCCACATTTTGTCTAAAAAAAAAAAAGTTTGTCTGGGAAATGCATTACTTTCTAAATATTCTAAATTCGAAAGTATGCTACATGTATAATAACAGATTTTTCTATGTTTCTTTTTGTAAAAGCATTTAAATGTACATACCCCAGTATTGTACAAATGGAATATATAGTTCAGTGGCATTAATATAAGAATAAAATATTGACCTGAGGGCTGAGGCTGTGTAACTCAGTTGGTTATGTATATTACCAGATCAAGACTTACAAAGTCAACAATAAATCTCAAACATTCAAATGAGTTTGTTGTACAAACACATAAACCAATATCGATGAGCATATTTATTGAGATATGTACAGTTTTAAATATTAATTATTTTTACTCAACGTTTGAAGTATTAATTTTACAGTTACATTACATTTTAAATAACTGACCTGCATCCAAATGAATAAGGTTTCAGAAGTTTAATTGTCTGTGAACTAAAATGCTTCTGAACAATAATCTACAACAAATAGAAATAAAAGCATTTTAATCGACCGGCTTCTTTTTTGAACACACAAACATCCAGCGACAATTCACTCTGAGGGTATTTTTCTTCGTCAGATTACGTTTTCTCTCCATACACTCAATTCTATTTCACTTTCTATGTCCCAGCTGTTAAGTTACAAGCAATCTTGTAGCTACAATAAGAGCACACAAATCATAAGATTTTCGAGGCCAGTAGAAAACAGGTATAAACAAGTAGTTAGCCGCTTGTGAGATGCACCATTTACACTTGATAATTTGATGTTTTCTGAAATAAAATTTTATTTGAATTTGGATAACAACAGACTTAGTGCCAATCTGAAAAATTATGGATGTATATTTGCCCAGATAAAGGCAAGATATCATCGTAAAACACACAATAAATTTAGGTAGTTGTTCATTTTCAAGTTTTGTCTTTCAATTATGGGCGGCTTGGGCACCTACCCAATTTTGTTAAATAATATCCTTTCTTACGAAAAGCCTCATCAGCCTATAGGTTATAAGTTTCCCATGGGTTATATTACTTTGACTAATTCCACCATCTTAGCCCTACGTCCCGCCTATCTCAACCTGTGGTGAAAGTTGGAAATTGGTGCGCCCCTATCGCCGGCCTCTCAAAACATATACCGCTAAGACGGAGAAATTAGCCCTATACATTGTGCTAGCGTTTATCATAGACCAGCAATTGTCTCATTTAACGACTCCAGGATGGGTCCGTTTTGGTGGAAAAAACGTGACAAAGCTGGTGTTTTCGAATGGACAAAAACTGTCACATGTTGGCTGATGTGGATAAAGTCCATCAGGAAAATCTTACCTTCTTCCATTGTCTATAGACGGTATGATCAACTGAATCTGAGGCAATTTGATAACTTTGACATTCGGCCATCTTGAGAAATCTACCCAATCAACCGACTGAAATGCGCCACCTGACTTGGGTTTTTCCCCTGAAACTGCCATAACGGACAGGATACAGCAGCAGCTCTAAGCTGTATCGTCAACAAAGCTTAAGACTGCATAGCCATGTTTACATGACAGTGTGGAGTTCCCCTCACAGTCATGGTGTAAAAAATCCTGCATACTTAGTGCATAAGCAGGGTGCTACGATCCATACAGTTAGAGCATTAAAATAAAGCCAAATCCAATTATAATGTCCCATCTATCCCCGCTATCGACTTTACAGGCTTTCTCAGGCATGTAAGCGCGATGTACGCCACTTTTTATCTGCTCCCGTCGGTCTATCTTCTCCAAATTGCACTGCCATGCACGCCCATGCTGTCTGAATTCGTATATGTAAGAGTTTCATAAATGTACAAATTCGGACAGCGTGGCCGTGCTTGGCGATTTCGAGCAGATAGACCCACTGGAGCAGATAAAAAGTGGTGTAGGCCTACATCGCGCTTACGTGCCTGAGGAAGCCTGTAAGGTAGATAGCGGGGATAGATGGGACATTATAATTGGATTTGGCTTTATCTTAATGCTTTAACTGTACGGATTGTGGCGCCCCGTTACGTACTAAGTATGCGGAATTTTTTACACCATGACTGGCACTCATGGTC